>CAUYNB010009734.1:0-60307 GCA_963574225.1 Lagothrix lagotricha | reverse complement strand
GAGACTCCAGCACAGCCATGTGGTAGAAGAAGATTTATAGACAGAAAAGTATAGAAAATGAAAGTGAGGTATAGAAACAGCTGGATTGATTATAGCTAAGCATTTGACTTATTTGACTATTGTTTGAACAGTTGGTCACCTTTGATTGGTCAATACTCTGTGATTGGCACAAAATTAAGCTACAGTGTCTTTGAATCTTTAACTGGGGTGCAGCACAGGGGCTCAGCTCTCTCTCAATGCTTGCCAAAGATGTAACGGGGCAGAGCCCCAACATTTCCAGTTCTCTGATCTGCTGTTTTCCCCCGGATGTGCACAGGTCCTTGACCTCTCTTACCCCAGGAATGGGGAAGGGGCTTTGGAGGTGGTCAGCTTACCATTCAAATAATATTGTGGACCCAAAGAGTTTAGCAGAGAGTGATTTATTAGGCAGAGAGAGAGAAAGAGAGAGAGAGAGAGCTCCCATGCTGTCGTGGAAGAGGATCCAAGGGAGGAATCCCTATAGGTAAGGAGTAGTGGGTTTTTAACCTTGGAGTTATTCCTGCCATTCATGTTCTCATCCAATGATAGGGGTTCTTTCAAACTTCCACTGGAGTGATTGATCTTCAATTTTGATATCAGATTGGCTGCTAGGTTTGCAATAGGGGCCCTTCCACCCAGAGCTTTTCACAGGCTTTTTGAACAAAGAGGCTCACCTGGAATTCTACCTAGCCTGAGCAGGGGAAAGTCAGACAAATAATTTTACTTTCCTGGATGGGGACATGGATGGAGGCATGGTGCTGGAAAATTCCTGCCTTTGAAACCATGCCCCTCCTCACAACTCTATTTAGGTTTTAGTTTACTATCTACAAAGAAACCTTTTATTTGAACTTAAAATATGTAATGATACAGCTTTAGGCTAAACTGTATTTAACACTGCTTACATTTTAAGTGCCTTTAGATTGAATCATTTTGGACAAAATGTCTCTAATGCTGATTAAAGAGTTAAACTCTGTAAAATATTCAGAGAGATTTATTCTGAGCAAAAGATGAGTGACCAATGGCCCATAACACAGCTGTCAGGAGATGATGAAAACATCTGCCCGAGGTGGTTGGGGTGCAGCTTGGTTTTATATATTTTTGGGAGACATGAGATGTTAAATAATATGTGTAAGATGTATATTGGTTCAGTCAAGAAAGGCAGGACAACTCAAAGTGGGGTTTCCAGGCAGTGGGTAGACAAGAGACAAATGGTTGCATTCTTTTGGTTTCTTGATTAGCCTTTCACTAAATACACAATTTACATATGACAGGGGATAAGGAAATAGTCCTTTATGCCTTAATCTGGCTCAATGAACCTGCATTTTTACAACAAACAATAGGACTGAGAAAGCAGTTACATATGCATTTGTCTTAGATGAGAAGAGGGATGATTTTTCTGTCCCACACTGGAGAAGATAAGCTATCAGTTTACTTTGCCAGGGTTAAATTCAATAGAACTATTTTTAGGGTAAAAATCTTGACTCACAAGGAATTTCCTTAATAAAATGGGAGGCATCTTTGCCTGATGCAGTTCCCAGCTTGACTTTTTGCTTTGGCTTAGTGATTTTGGGGTCCCAAATGTATTATCCTTTCATATTATTATTTTGCATATTACATTAGAGATACCACTTGCCAGTGTTAAGTATTGGGTAGATTTTCTCCCTAAAATTTTGTTGAAGAAAAATTGGGGCAACTGGACCTCAATATAAGGTTACCACATGCTGATAATTATGTCAAGCTCATTTCTCTGTTCTTGTTAAAACCTGGATGCTGCTTAAACACTACTTTTGCTCACTTAAGTTCTTCTGCATTGTGGACTTGTAACAATCTTTTCAATTGATTTTTCTCTACATGGTAGCTTAACTACATATATCCGTGTTGCTTTTTCAGATCTCTCCTCCAAGGCTGTTAGGTTTTTCCTGGGTAATTTTTGTTTTATTTTAACCACTTTCTCTAGTGATAGCAGATGGCAATGTCAGAGGAAGACTGTGGAGAAAATATGAAACAATTAATTTACAGTATTTGGAATTATGATTAATTCAGCTCAATGTCCTCAAACTTAGGGAAAATTTTAAAAAGTATAATTACATTTTATTTATAGAAGTTTATGTACAACAACAAAAACAATTAAGATATTTGTGTTTTGAACTGTTGAGAAATATGTGTTGTTTTTTTTAAAAAGATGGACTAAAATATATTCTAGCTGTTATAAACCTGCATTCCAGAAATTCTACTTAGATTTATGCTTTGTTATTAATATGATACCCAGAATGTTACCCTAAAGTAGTATCTGAGCAATATTTTCTGCACAGATCTGTCAATTAAACTAGTACACATAAACAAAAACTAAATACTTAGAACACTCTTTGCCTTTTTGATAGTCTCTATTTTGTTCATTCTTTTAGTAACATAAATTTGTTTAAAATATGTTAATTTTTGAAAAAATTATTAGATAAAATATTTAGGTAGAGTACAACCAAAATAAGGCAATGATTTTATAAAATTGCTAAAGCCATATGTCTAATAAAACAACTGTAATGTATGATTTATAAGTTGCTACACTATCACCCTAACGCAAGGCATCTATAAATCCTAAATCAATGTATTACATTTTTGTCTGCTTCATACATAATGTAATCACAATAAGGACATATTAGGGAAGCTTGGAGCTATAGGAAAGTCAAATGAAACTAATAAAATTGATATTTCAGAAAGATTTGTAACAATTTGCTGGGCGAGATAAATAGAAACTAAAACAGGGAAGCAAGAGAAAAGATATGACTTTAGTATATTAATCCAGGAAAGAACTGATAACACCATAATTTTGACTTCCCTTCCAATATTTTCACATCAAAATATACTACCTCTTCATATTTTTTTCTAGTCATAGTTTTCATGAACTGTTCATGTACTGTTTAAGATCTCCCTAAATTTTCTTGCTCACTGTGAAGTTCAGAAATGCATACCAGTTATATTGTCTTTCACTACTTTAAAATTCTCCCCTTGCATTTTTTCCAAGAACTCTATTTTGCATTTATTAGTTTCATTGTTTTACTCTTTATAATTTAAGAATTTATACTTTCTTTAAAAATATCTGGAATTTTGGCAATTTTTGAGGTAATTCTGATTCCAGATTTGGGAATTACAGCTGTGATACATGTAGTTTTTTACTAGAAATTAGTCATCTGGTGCCACATTTTTTTTCCTTTTAGTGTTGTTTTCATATTATTGCATGTGTTTTTCTCTGTGTATGCAACAGATGGAAGCTCTTTGAGGCTAAGACTATGCTTTGTATTTCTTAGGAACAATAGATACTGATATTATGGCTATGAAGTTAGAGAATTAATGTAAGCACGAAGAACTTGTAGCATGCAGCTTCTGAAAGGGCTCCCAACAATCCCTACCTCTCAGTACTCATATTCTTGTCTCACTCCCTCTGTCCTTTAGTGTGGGCTGGATCTAGGGACTTGCTTCTGTGAAGTAGAATAGGACAAAAATATTGGAATGTTACCTCCATGATTGTGCTATAAATGACATCTACTTTGTCCTGCTCAGACTCTGTATGTCTTGATTTTCTCATTTGCTTGTTTTGATGAAGTAAAGGGCTATATAATGAGCTATTCTATGAAGTTGCTGTATAATGAGCTATTCTATGAAATGGCCCATGTGTTGAGGAAGAGGGAGTGGACTCTGGCCTATAGTGTGCAGCTAATTTAAGTCTACTAATCACCATCTGATTGATTCTGGAAGCAAATCTGCCTCCGGTTGAGCCTTGAGGTGATGTAACTTCAACCAACATCTTGACTGTGACCTTGAGAGAAACCCAGAGCTAGGGGACCCAGATGAAATACACCTAGATTCCTGCTCTGCAAAAACTTTGAGATGATAAATGTTGCTTTAAGCTAAAAAAAAAAAAAAAAAAAAAAAAATCCTCCCCTAAGCTGTAAAGCCTTATTTTTTAGAAAAGTCAAGACAACTTATCTCTGTATTCCACAATTGCCAAATTTTACTGCATTCCACATACGGCAGTTTGTTCTTAAATTACAAACAAATTAAATATTGAACTTCTTGTAGATGTAGGTAATTTTGTGCAACACCAAACCTCAAAACTGAAGCCCAAAGCAGACTTTTTCTCTATAACATAATGGAAAAATATATAATATTCATTTACATTATTTTCAGATTGGGAATTTGATTATGGGTTATAGTGATACCAAAATGTTAAAGGAGTTAATGTGAAACAAGGAGTATTTATCTACATGTAAATACAAAGCTAAGAAAAAGATCAGTGGTATAATGGCTATTGGTTAACATCAAATGTATTCGCTGAAGAGAAAAGACTCTACACATCCTAAAATAAAATAAAACATAATCTAAATGTAACAAATCACAGGAAAAAGCTATACTGGGAAACAAACCTAATAATGCTATCTAAAGTAAATGCAAACTTAATTTATTTTTATATACCTTTGGTTGAACTGCTCACTTGATGGATAATATCAAATTAATGAATACTAGTGCAAATTCTAATAAGGGTTAATATATAAAGATTTTAGTTTCTTGACTAAAATAAATACAATACAAATAAATACAAATATTTTTAAAATGAAATAGCCAATTATAGTGTTTTCCCTGAATATGGTTTACATGATTTTATTTAGTTTCTTGACTAAAGTGAATACAATACAGAAAAATGCAAACATTTTAAAAATAAAATAGCCAATTACAGTGTTTTCCCTGAATACGGTTTACATGGTTTTATTCTTTATCAAAGTAGTGACTGACACATTTCTCAGTGGAAATGTAGAAAATCTCATGGCTGTTATAAAAATATTTCCAGCAAAAGGTGTTCCCAATTTCTTTTCAGCAAAATATTTATTGGTGTATGATTTTAAATTTAATGAAGTGTTGAAATTCTTTACCTTTAATATCAGAGCACTGTATTTTACTGTTTACTAGCTCAAGACACAAAAATCATACCTGAGACCCAATTATCCATTCTTGGCTAACACTGTCTTATGTAATTAACAACACAAATACATGCACTTAATATAGTTACCTTAAAAAAGAACCCCCAATATAAAAATGAACTTCTAGTTTGTCAATAATTTTCTTTAAAGCAGTGACAAGGTAGACTTTTATTTAAAAATAATAAATAAAACTATTCTTGTTATGCTAGTTTTTGAGATAGTACAGGTATACTGTCTTTCGGTGTGAATTACTGCATCCTTCTCTCAGTAGATGTGGTAGTATCTCAAGATGTAGTCAGCTCTCACTACTTATGGTAGTTATGTTTTCAAGTCACCACGAACACAGAATTTAAAAATATGGAGTGCTTCTGGGGAAAAGCAGGGTTAAGTGTATGCAAGCCTTGGGTCACAACATGTTCCTCAACCAAAATGTTACTTGTTGAGGAACTTTATTTGTTGTTATATAGGTTGATTTGCCCTTGTCCTTATTAAATAAAGCAGTATTTAATCATCAGCACTGAAAACCTGCTCTTCCACCTAATCTTCCTCCTGTATAATACTTATCAGGCATTCTGAATTCTTTCCTGAAGTCTCCAGATCTGTAGAACCCACCCTGTGTGTTACACCATCAAGTTTAACATTTTTCAGACCATTCTGCTTTCAACACACAGTCAGCATTGGCCAAGAAGGATTTAGTGTTTTCCTGACCCTGTACTCATATACATGATTGTGTATATATATATTTTGGCTTTAAGAATGACAACAATGCTGTTCACTATACATTTTTATATGTGTCATCTCATGAATTTACAGATTTGGCAGGTTTTCCATCTTTTTCGTATCTTTATCATGCATTGTAGATGTTATTTTAGCACTTTATGGAGCAGCCTCATGTATAGATCAGCAAATTTGCTCTTTTTTTTTTTTTCTGGGTATACAAACTGTTGATTTACTAACATTGAGATCACTGTCAACAGCTTATAACTCATGCCTGAATAAAAATTATCTAACATATTTTCTCCATATGGCACACATGCGTATATATGAACATTAAATAGCACTTTAGCACTATGCTTGGGGGCCATTTTAAACAGCAAAATCACCAACAAAAAGCACAAAATGTAGCACCAAATAGACTGTAAAACAGACACTTGTTTAAAGTATAAGAACTAAAACAAGGCACAGTGTTGACTTGTTCAACTTCAGTTGAGAATAAGCACATTTACTGATTCAAAATTTTTGAGGTTATGAGCATTAGCATGTCTGCAAAGGACTGAGAAAATCCATGAGTATTTATTTTGAACTTACACATAAATTTTAGCTAGTAGGCCAGTTCACAGAATCCAGAAATAATGAGGATTGACTATATATAGGTAAAGCAATGTCTATAATGACTAGAATGTCTAATATGCCAATTGAATTATCTTGAGAGGAAAGCATTTATAGTGAATAATAAATATAACATTTTTGTTATAATTGCCTCTGTTAAGCATTTTAAATTCATTTTTTAATTAAATTACTCATAAAAACCCTGTATGTAGACAATATTACATCCATATTTTTTTAAGAAACTGAGTTACAAAAGTGAACTTTTATAAGACTACCTGGCTCATGAGTGATGGAGCTAGTATTTAAACACATGTATGATTTTACAGCCTACAGTGTTTACCACACAAGTACAGTGTGTCAATATTGAAAATGTAAGGGCTGATAGAAACATTTAAAGGCAAAATAATAATAATAAATCTATTAAGTACATATATATATATTTAATTACGTAACGAAAAGGGAATTAGGCCCCATAATGGAAGCAGAGATGGTTACAGATCAAATTCAACCACCTAATTAATAAGAGTTGTCATTATATAAAATGAGAAGAAAGCATGGGCACTAAAGTCAACGAGCTAGTCTGAGGTTGTGGCTTGTGGGACTCACAAATAGGTCAAGCCAGGGAGTAGGAACACATTTGTTCTGATGTACTATGTTGTATTCAGACAAATCATAACTTTTGCCCTGCAGAAGGAGTTTCCTTTTGGTACATACCTCACATCTGATCAATGTGGCTTTGCTAGACTGGCCTAAGTGCTTTATAAACCTTTATGACACAAACCATGTTACTTTAATTATACATCAAAGAATCAAATATATTCATTTTTAATTGCTCCTATCAAAGAATTAACTCAGTGGTATTACCATCAAAACTGTCAAGATACCATAAACCTGGCAACTGCAGCGCCAGATGGTTTTTTGTATTAGGATATGATATTGCTCTTCCAGAGTTGACAAAGAGAATGTTATCATAAATACTGAACAAGAGATACTCATGTGGTATATGCTATGATTTAATTATGGTCATGGATATCCTTAGAAGAATTCTAAAATTAGTACACATTTTAAAGGTATGGCCATGGGTATAGATGTGTATATCCTAAACATCAAATTACAACAGCAAAGAGATGTTTACTGTTAACTTGCTTATCAAAGTCTATTCTGTAGATGATACTGCTCTTGTATAATAAATGATTGATTTGTCATTCTCATCTGGAATAATCTCTTTAACAGATTCAAAGTAGATTCTTTGCTATCATGAACTCCTATACACATATTTTAGCATAGATGAATAATATTTCTGTAGCAAAATTTTTCAGCATATAAAATATAAAGATATTGCAAGAGTGACCAATTTTCTGTATCCTCGTCAAATAAAAAAGTATTGATTTTTTTTCTTTTTTGTCAAACTAATTATCATTCCAAAATAGTTACTCACAGAATTTGTATACCTATTCTTATGAATGTGGTGGAACATCTTTTCATGTTCCATATTTATTGAGATTTTGTCTTTTTGTGGTTCTATTTGTCATGTTTTTCATAATGAGATTTTTTTTGCTTCCTTTATTGATATGTAAGAACACTTTATATAATATATTCTCAGTATAAGCCATTTTTCTGTTAATTATATGCCACAGATAAAAGCAAAATCCTGGAAGTTTGTGCACTTTGCAGTGGGGAGGAGCCTGTTCCCTCCTATTCCTATGTGGAACCAGGGATTTGAATGGCCAGATGGGAAGCACTCTATCAGGGACTCTGGCCTGGGGAGATTCCTTGTTTCCCCCTTTTCTTCCTTGAAACCCTGCTTTACTCACCCTTCAAACCATCTGCGAGTCTATAAATCTTTGTGGCTATGGGGCAGGCAAGGACCCCATCTTTAGCTGTACTAAGAAAAAGTCCTGCAATTACTGTATACAAAGATATTTGGTAATACCTTAGGAGACTATGACCAGAACTAGAATAATAATGACCTGGTAGTTTACCACTACCTACTTCTATTTATTTTCAACCCATTACAAAATAGATTCTTTTTGGAAAGTTTAATGTTCTAAACTCACTTTGTATAAAGTTTTCCAGATGACTTAATCCTTTCAGTTTATTCCTCATTCTGTAATATTGGAGCAGTTGTGTAGTATCAGTTATAACATATATCTTGATTACTTGGTTTTTACAAATTATAAGAATTCTTATGTGAAGCCTTTACTATGTCTAAATATAGCTAGAAATATGTAATTTCATGGAATGAGGAATGAGGACAAGAGAAGGCACACATATAAGCTTCTATTTCCTGTGCATAAGATTAATCCTTGTTGTCTCCACTGCTGAGGAGATAATGTATAGATAAGAAAAAAACAAAACAAAACAAAACAAAACTAAGGAATGCCAAGATAGGGAAGATGCTACAAGTAAAATATAAATTATTGCTGTTGTATCTGTTGAGCCCATCCAAATGATAATAATTTTTGGAGTGAGAGAGTGTTGAAAGAGATGGAGAATATTGTGTTTTTATATAGAGATGTAGAGACTTACAACTATGGATTTAAACTGATAAGACCCGAGTTCTTAGATCTGAAACAGGTATTTGCCAACATAAGATTTTAAAAAAAAGAGTTTTTATAGTAATTAATCTTCATTTAAGTCACAGAGGGATTTAAAAGTTTCTGAGATGAACGGGAGAAATCACGAGTATTAGGAAGTATGCTTATTCTGTATGTAATAAAACATGAAAGATAATGAAAACTTACCCTTATCTCATTTTAGCCCATGGATTCATCTGGCATGGAGATTAAACCACTGCCTTTTTATATCTTACTTCTTTATAAAAGTAAAACCAAAGTGAACTTAATTTTGAAAATGTCACATTACCACCAAAATGCAATAATCTGGATAACTCAATTTAAACATAAGATAATGGTACACTGTAGTTCCTATGACCCTACATACTAACTGTAACAAAAGTCAGGCTTGGCATACTTGTGAGAGAATTATATTAAAGTTTTGATTTTAGAATAATACATCTCCAAACACGGTATATGATCCTTGAACCGTATATACATTTTAAAAGATCCATGTATATAGAGAAAACAGTTCTAGACAAAATAAGTTTTGACCCCAACTTTTGCTATATATTGGAGTTTCAAACATGCTTATAATGTCACTTTTATAGTATTGTATTTCCTGTATTTTAAAGAAAGCTGAGTTTGAAAATGTACTTGCTGGATTTCTGACCCAGTGAATGTACAGACTACTCTAAAAATTTTGAGAATTACAACACTTTATCTTCATTGTTTTTATGTAATATGTGTATACAGTTGGCCCTTGAACAACATAGATTTGAACTGGGCAAGTATATTTATATAGAGAGTTCCTTCTACCTCTGCTATCCTCAAAAGCTGAGACAGCAGAAACCAGCTCCTCCTCTTCCTTCTTCTCAGCCTACTGAATATGGAGAGAGATGAAGGTCATTATGACAATCCACATCTATTTAATCAATAGTAAATGTATTTTATCTTCCATATGATTTTTTAGTAGCATTTTCTTTTCTCTAGATTACTTTATTGTAAGAATGTGGTTTAAAAACATATACAAAATATATGTTAATTTACTATTTATATTATTGGTAAGTCTTCTGGTCAACAGTAGGCTATTAGTAGTTAAGTATTGGGGGAGTTAAATGTTATACGCAGAGATTAGAATGTGTCAGGTTTGGCATTCCTTAACCCTGTATTGTTCAAGGGTCAACTGTAGTTTTTTCTCTGGAATATATTATCATAGAAAAAAAATCTAATAAATAAATATTTTTATAATTTAATTCTATTATGTGGTCTTAAACTTGTGTTAGTTTTAAAGTCACTTAAATTGTCTGAAACTTTTTTTAAACCTATAAAATTAAATTAACAATCCTCTGACTGCTCTTTAACATTTTTTAAAAGTTTACTGTTAGCTTGGCATTGTGTTATACAGATCCATTCATTTAATACTCACATTAAGTCTGTGAAATAAAAACTATTTTTTTTTTTTTTTTACAGTTGGAGTAGCTGAGGTGCAGAGTTGAAAGATTAAACAAAGATCACATACTAATAAATTATAGAACAGCATTTGAAATAAAAATATGACTTCTTTTAGAGCCTTAAACTTCTTTAAACACTGTTTTTACGCTTCTTTGTATTGGACTGTTGTAAGGATCAAATAAGAAATGAAAAATTTTTTGTAAATTTGAAAATGATTTTCTGCTATGTATACTGATGTCAATTCCTCTAGAAAAATAAATTTTATAATAAAATAATAACATCCTCTTGCAAAGCATTAACAAAGATTATGGAATGCAAATATTTCTTTTTCTTTTTTTCTTTTTTTTCTTTTATTGAGACAGAGTTTCGCTCTTGTTGCTCAAGCTAGAGTGCAGTGGCACAAATCTCAGCTCACTGCAGCCTCTACCTCCTGGGTTCAAGTGATTCTCCTGCCTCATCCTCCTGAGTAGCTGGGAGTACAGGTTTGTGCCACCACACCCAGCTAATTTTATATTTTTAGTAGAGACAGCATTTCTCCATGTTGGTCAGGCTGGTCTCCAACTCCCGACCTCAATTGATCTGCCTGCCTCAGCCTCCCAAAGTGCTAGAATTCCAGGAGTGAGCCACCACGCTCTACCTGCAAATATTTAAACTTACAATATACATAGAGGATATGTGTGTGTGTGTGTATAAAGTTATTGAGTTAATTGTTAATTACATTTTGGAGTTATAATTATGAAAAATATGTTAATGTCCTTGTGGTCATGAAATCTGCATTTTAGTATATAAAGAGCAAACACAAATGACCAAATGTAATAGGCAAATATAATAAATATGTGAATCAGAATATGTGAAAGACCATCAATGGTTCTTTATCCACAGAGAAATGGAACAAACATGTCTTGTTAAAATTTGTTCATATTTACTAAATCAACATTAGTAAGAATAGATTCTTGATCAATAAGTATAAATATATAGTTCGCCATTGAAAAACATAGATTTGAACTGGGTAAGTATATTTATATTGAGAATTTCTTCCACTTCTTCTATTCCCAAGACCTGAGACAGCAGGAATTTTGAATCTTTGTTAATCAAGAATATTTATTTGTAATTTTCTCTTTTTGTTTCATTTTTGCCTGGCTTTTGTATCAGGGTGATGCTACCATTTTAGAGTGAGTCAGGATGAATTTCCTCCTCCTTGATGTGTGTTGAATAGTTTCAACAGGGTTGATATTATCTCTTCTTTGTATGTTTGGTAGATTTATGCTGTGAGTTCATCCAGTCCTTGGCTTATTTTTGTTAAGATTTTTTTTTTTATTACTTATTCAGTATCACTTCTCATTATTGTCTGTTCAAGATTTTGATTTCTTCTTGGTTGAATCTTGGGAGCTTTTATGTTTCCAGGAATTTATACATTTCCTCAAGCTTTTTAAATTTGTAAGTGTGGAGATGCTCATAGTAGTCTCTTACAATCTTTTGTATTTTTGTGGTGTCATTTGAAATGTCTCTCTCTTCATTTCTTATTTTGCTTATTTGAATCTTCTCTCTTCTTGGTTATTCTAGCTTGAGGTCTATCACTTTTATTTATATTTTCAAAAACCCATTGTTCAGTTCATTGATCCTCCATATCTTTTTTTTTGTCACAATTTTATTTAAGTCTACTCTGATATTTGTTATTTCTCTTCTGCTAGCTTGGTACTTAGTATCCCATTAGGTAGTTTCATCTTTTCAAGTTTCTTGAGGTGCAACATTAGGTTGTTAATTTCTAATCTATTTTTTATATAGGCACTTAACAATATAAACTTTCCTCTATGTATCACAAGTTTTGGTATGTTGTTCTGCCTTTTTAGTTGTCTCAAATATTTATTTTTAAATTTCTGTTTCAATTTATTAATTGATCCAAAGATCATTCACGAGGAGAATGATTAATTTCCGTGTATTTGGATAGTTTTGAAAGTTCCTCTTGGAATTAATTTCCTGTTTTTTTCCAATGTGGTCTGAGAAGTTACTTGATATAATTTTTATTTTTAAAAATTTATTAAGACTTGCTTTGTGGCTTAACATATGCTCTACCTTGAAGGATGTTCCAAGAGCTGATAAAAGAATATATATTCCACACATGTTGGGTAGAGTGTTCTCTAAATATCTGTTAGGTCCATTTGTTCTAAAGGTTATTTTTTCCACAAGCACTCCTCTCCTACTCTCATACCTTTTGTAGTCTCTAATGTCTATTATTCAGATCTCTATGTCCATATGTACTCATTGTTTACCTCCAACTTAAAAGTGAGGACATGCAATATTTGACTTTCTGTTTTGGAGTTATTTCACTTAGGATAGTGCCATGCAGTTCCAATCATATTGCTGAAAAATGACATGATTTTATTATATTTTTGGCTGAGTAGTATTTTATTGTGTGTGTGTTAATATATGTGTATATGTATATATCATATATACATATAAATATCAGATTTTCTTTCTATGATTAGATTGTTGAATATTTTTATTATGAAGGGATGCTGAATTTAATTGAGTGGTCTTTTTGAATTTATTGAGATGATCATATGGTTTTGTTTTTAACTCTGTTTATGCAATGTATCATATTTATTGATTTGTGTATTCTGAAACATCCCTGAGATATGCTGGCAGACAGAAGGGCACTCAGATCAGATTGGCTCTATCCCACAGGCAATAGCCCTGCTCTTTCCTCATCCTTCAGGCATCAATGTTTAGAGTGACCTAGAGAAATATGGCAAGCCTTGGAGGATATAAGTTCATGGCTGTATTTCACCACAACCATTTCCATGGTAAACCCTTTGGGATCCACACAAGCTGGTGTTCTGTCTCTGTCAACTCTCTGGGCAGTTATTTCTGCCAGCTCAGATGTCCATGGGGTTGGTAGGGCTCTTCTGCAACTAGAATCCTAGAGATCCATCATGCCAAGAGTGGGTCACTCCATGATTATTTTACTTGTTCCCTAGGAGCCACTCAGAGCAACAAATGAGTCTTCTTAGTTGGCAAAAGATTGTCGGGTTTCCAGTTATTTTAGCTTGAGTTCTACATTTGCCTCTGTCCATTATTAATGCCTTTTCTTCTGAAGATCTGTTCAGAGTGCACTAGTCTACTTGATGATTTGCTCTCTCTTGGTAGGAGGAATTCTTTATGATTGTATTTATTCACTGATATGGTTATGCTTTGTATCCCCACCCAAATCTCATTTTAAATTGTAATTCTCAAGTGTTGAGAGAGGAACATGGTGGGAGGTGACTGGATCAGATGGGTGTTTTCCCCCATGCACTTTTTGTGATAGTGAGGGAGTTCTCATGAGATCTAATGGTTTTATAAATGGCAGTTCCCCCTGGACATTTTGCCCTCTCTCACCCACCACCATGTAAGACATGCTTGCTTCCTTGTCTGCCATGATTGTAAGTTTCCTGAGGCTTCCACAGCCATATGTAACTGAGAGTTGATTAAACCTCTTTTGTTTATTTAGCTGTCTATAATATTTGTAAATTATATTCTCAGAGATGACTTTCCAGCTCATAGAATTTTAAATTGCATATATACCTCCCTTGACAAACAGAAATACATATTCACTTGCCTGCAAAAACCTCATTTTTCTGAAACATTTATAATAGTGTGGCATAAATTATATTTTACTCATTTGCTTGTAAGTGTTGAGGGGTGATACTTTTTTATATTTATTTATTTATTGTAGGGAATCCTTGAGCCCCACACATTGGGTGCCAGAATGTAGGGATCTGTGAGCCCCATGTTGGGCACCAGAATGTGGGGAGCCAGCCCTACGTCACCTGTGGGTACCCCGAGTTTGGTGGTGATAAAGGAATGATAAAAAGGTTAAGTGAGACAGTGAGACCAGGGGGCCATTCCTTTATTACTGTGGAAGAGGCAGTGAAGGCCCTGAGCTCTGATCATCCACTCTGTTTATTGGTTATAATCACTTTGATGTACAGGGTTGAGGTAGAGTGATGGTGGAGTGAATCAGTCAGCCAGAAGTGAATCTGTGAACCTGAATTGGTATATCCTCCTAAGGATTGATAATAGTGGTGGTTTGGGAGTTTCACAAAACAAGAACATGTGGTTATCTTTAGCTTATTATCTACATACAGCACATGGAATGTGGGCCTTATAAGGAGCCTACAAGTCTGGCTACATCATAGTGCTACCAAGGGGTTTTATGTCCTTGAGCACAATGTTTATGGTAACAGAGCCGAGGTCACCCTGCACCAGAAAATGAGGCATGAAGAGGCCTTCCTCCTCAGAGGTCTCCTGTGGCCTTCAGCAGTTTGTTCTTCCTTGTTTATGTGTTACTCATAACCAATTTATATAGGCACTCTGTAAGTCCTTTCTCTTTTGCTGCTTTCCTGAACTATTTATTTATTTATTTTTGAGATGGAGTCTCGCTCTGTAGACTAGGCCGGAGTACAATGGTGCAACCTTGGCTCACTGCAACCTTGGCTTACTGCAGCCTCCACTTCCCAGGTTCAAGCGATTCTCCTGCCTTAGACTCCTGAGTAGCTGGGATTACAGGTGCCTATGGCCACACCCATCTAATTTTTTGCTGTTTTTTTTTTTTTTTTTTTTTTAGTAGAAAAGGGGATTCACCATGTTAGCAAGAGTGGTTTCAAACTTCTGATCTCAAGTGATCCTCCTGAAGTGCTGGGATTATGGGTGTGAGCCACTGCACCCAGTCCCTAGGACTTCTTTTTGAAATCAGTTTTATGGAGGCATAAATTGCTTACTTTGTATCTGTACTATACACTGATTTTTGATGAGGTACATGATCATATGACCATCACCACCACTGTTTCAAAACTTCCATTTTAAAACTATTAACTCATACCAAGCTCCTAACAGAAACTTTTTGGAAGTATTTGTATAAATTTGTCTTACATCACAGTATATTTACTAATCAGCTGATGAACATTTGGGCTCATACAACTTTTGTAAATAAAACTGCTATAAGGCTTCTTGTACAGGTCTTCCTGTGATAAATAATTTCTATTTTTGATTAATAAATGTGTAGGAGTAAGATGACTAAGGCCAATGGGAAATGTAGGTTTAACTTAGTACAATACTGCCAAGATATGTTTCAAACTGGCCATATGATTTTGCATCCCAGCATATGCATATAAAATTTTAGTTGCTTCATAATTATCCCTATACTTGAAAACTTTAGTAATTTAAAGTGTAACTATCTGGGAGAAGAGTGTACCTGTATTTTCCTGTGATTTAAGTTTGCCTTTCCCTAAAGGTGAAAATTTTCAGCATTTTTGTATGCTAATTTACCATCCATATGTTTTGTAGTATATTTCCTGTTTCAATCTTTCATCCACTTATTTATTTTTTTTGAATTAGCATTCAAAATATATTAGTATAATCTATATATAACATAATTAATGGACATGTAATTTCCATACAATAAATTTAATTATATATAAAAGTATACAGTTTTATGACTTTTCACAGATTTATAAAGTCATGTAATCACCAGTATATTTAACATGGAAATTATTTCCTACAAAAGTGTCCTCATCCATTTTACGATTATTTCCTACAAAATTGTTCTCATTCTGTTCCCAGCATAAAGATTTGAGGTTCATATTTTTGCACATATGAAGAATTATTTTATTTTTATTGATGATATGAAGGTAACATAGCTGCTAGTCTATTAACCAGTTGATAGATACTTGGTTTTTGTTTTTATTATCTCTTAGAAACTGTTGATTAACATGGACTAAGGTATTTGTGAGAAAATGTGCTTTCAGTTCTCATGGGTAAACATCTAGATGGGGGATTGTCGGGTGATAGATAAGCATGTATACATTTTTACAAGAAATTTATAATTTGTTGTACAGAATGGCTACACCATTTAGCCTTCCCACCAACAAAAAATGAAAGTTTTTAAGGCTTTTTATCCTGTCACTGTTGTCAAATTTCTTTTGTGTTTGTTTAACCTTTCTTGTTTTTAGCCATTCTGATAGGAATTATTAATCACAAAGTAATGCAGTCTGCATTTTTGTGTTTGCTTTTTGAAACAGTCTCACTGTCTCACCCAGGCTGGAGTGCAGTGGTGGGATCTCAGCTCACTGCAACGTCTGCCTCCCATGTTCAAGATGTTTACTCACCTCAGCCTTCAAAGTAGCTGAGATTACAGGCATGCACCACAATACCCAGCTAATTTTGTATTTTTAGTAGAAACGGGGTTTCACTATGTTTGGCAAGGCTGGTCTCAAACTCCTGACTTCAGGTGATCCACCCTCTTTGGCTCCCAAAATTCTGGGATTACAGGCGTAAGCCACCACACCCAACCTGTAGTCTCTATTGTTAATGACAGGAAGTTTAGCTTAATTTTGCTAAAAATTTTATTTGCTACACATAGCTTTTCTCCAGTGAAGTATCTGTTTAAATTATTGATTCCCATTTTTATTATCGCCTCATCATTAACTTATATATTGTCTTTATATATTTGGGACACAATTTTTTTTAGAATATATTTGTTTTGCAAATATTTTTACTAAATCTAGATAGGTATTTTCATTTTTCTAAAAATGTCTTAAAAATAAAAATTTTAACTTTTAACAAAGTCTAACATATCATAATTTCCCCTTGTTATTTATTGTTTCAGCTCCTATCTAAAAACAATGCATGTATTTTTCAAGATCACAAAGATTGTCAAATAGAAATATTTCTATAAGTTTTAGAGTTTCATACTTTTGTTTTATATCTGTGCTCCTGACCCATTCAAGTTAATTTATTATGTGGTCAAAGATAAGGTCTGACACACTTTTTATGCAGATGTTCAATTTTTTCTACATTGTTTTTTAACAACACTATCCCTATACATAAAATTGCTTTGGCATTATTGTTGAATATCAATGAGTCATGTATGTTATGTGTGAATCCATTTTTGGCATTCGTTTGGTTTCTTTGACTTACATGTCTCTCCTTATGCTAATATCATGCTTTATTGATTACTATACCTTTACAGTAACTCTTGAAATTTGCTGGTGTAAGTACTTCAACCCAAGATAGATAAAATAAACAGAAAACAAATGGTAAAAAGTTAGATATGTCTGATATATCAATAAATTTATTAAATATAAATAAACTAAATAGGCTAATATGTGCAAAAGCATCTGATAAAAGTTTAAAAACCATATTATTTATAATGAACAAATTGTTCAAACACATAGACACAGAAAGATTAAGAATACAAGAGTAAAAAAATTTATATCAGAAAAAATAAGCTAAAATAATGTTGATGTATTTATATCAGCCAAGGTAAACTTTAAGGTAAGAAAATTTAATAGAAATAGATAATATGTTTTGATAACAAAGGTAAAAATTGTTAAATATTTAAACACCAATGTCAATCACTTATGTAGATATACGTAAAAAGATATTTTTATGTAGATATACAGAAAAAGATATTTAAAAAGTGTATTTTTTTAATTCAGTCTGACAATGTTCACATTACTAGAGATTTAAATTTATTTACACTTATTTACTAATAAGTGTAAATGCTTCTATCATTTTGATAATTGTTCTATGCTTTTATATCATTTTGTCCCTCATTTTCTCCATTAATGCCTTCTTTTGAGTATAATTAATTGTTTTTCGTGTGTCATTTTATTCATGTCATTTTTCATTGTTTATATGTTTCAGGTTTTTTTTACTGTTTACCCTAGGACTAAAATTAACAACTTAAAATTATAGTAATCTAAATTAAAGCCAATTTAATGTCAATAGTACAGAAAACTCTATTTATTCAACTTCAGCCCGGTTCCTTTATGTTCCTATCATTCCAACAATTACATTAACAGTTGTATAATGTTCCCATTAACAGATTTATAATCATTATTTTATGTGTTTGTCTTTTCAATCATATAGGGAAATGGAGAAGTTACAAACCAAAAGTTTAGTGATACTGGTTTTTACAGTATCTAATATAGTTACTTTGACCAGTGCTCTTTATTTATTTTCATGGCTTTTAATCACAGTGTAATATCCTTTCATTTTATCCTGAAGAATTACTTTTAGAAGTGTTTGGGGATTTTTTTTTTTTTTTTACATTTCTATTAGCAATAAATGATCAGCTCTTTTTTATCTGAGAATACCATAATTTCTCTTTTATTTTTCAAGGATGATTTTTGTCAGATATAGGATTCTTGATTGGCAGCATTGACTCATTAAAAATCAGCTTAATCTTACTGAAGATTTTCGTACATGACAAGTCACTTTCCTATTGCTGTTTCTAATGTTCTGACTTTGTCTTTTGACAATTTGATTATAATGTATCTTAAACTGAATCTGAATTTTGTTTGGAGCTTGTTGAACTTCTTAAAAATGTATACTCAGATACTTTATCAAATTTCAGAAGGTTTTTAACTTAAATATTCTTTACTTACCTTTATCTTTCTCTTCTGACATTGCCATTATTTATGTTTTTACTGCTGATGGCATTTCATCGGTCTCAGTGTCTTTTAATTTTATTTTCCTTTTGGCTCTCCAGTCTGAATAGTTTCATTTAATCTATTTTCAAGTTTGTGATTCTTTTTCAGCCTGCTTAACTCTACTGTGGCATATATCTAGTAAATTTTGGGTTCTATTAATATACTATTCAATTTTGAAACTTCCATGAATTCATTTTTACAATGTCAATCTCTATGTGTTTATTCACTGTTAAAACATGATTTTTCACTCATACTTCTTCAACCATGGCTTCCTTTAGTTTTTTTGATTACGTTTAAAAAATTAGTTTAAATTCTTTTTTCTGGTGAGTCTCTAGTAATGTTTGTGTTTCCCAGAAACCATTTCTGTTAGTTTCTTTTTCACTTCATGAATTGGTCATATATTTTTTCTGTTATTTAAACAAGACATTTAGAATATTTAAGTTCAACAACTCTAAAAATTATTTTCTTCCTTCTCCTTGAGGTTGGTTTTGGTGCTTTCTTTGTGTTGTAGTTGCTTATTTACTTAGGTACTCTTCCAAACTACTTTTAAAGGTCTGTATTATTTGTCATATGTACTCTCTGAAGTCTCTTTTCCTTTAGCTTACGCCATCTAGTTGTTTGACAGATATCTTCTTAAATGCCACAGCCAAAGAAGAAAAGAGAAAAAGAAAAGATATCATAATACTCTCCTGGTCTTTGCAGATTGGCTATGTGTTAAGGCAGTCAGTTTACCAGTTCATTAGCAATACTTTAGGCTTCATTTCCTGATTGCACTGAGCCTAAAAATCAGCTGGAGGTAAAAGCTTAGGATTTTCTACACTTTTTTTTCCCCTGAAATATACATGTTCTGCACCTATACATGACTTTTTTCTATCTCCCCTTATACCTAGAAGATTTCCTAAATGCTTATTCCCCAAAGTACCTTTCTCTCCAGCTTTTGCTTTAGGCTTTTCATGTGTTTGCTATTTTCCCAGCTTTACTCTGTGGTCCTAGGTGTCAGGAGCTTGTTAATGTGCCTTTCCATGTTTTCCAAGAGTGCCCTTCACTTAGGAATATTGCCTCTTTGAGAGAATTCTGAAGTGAGCAAAATAAATCCCGCTGCTTTGTATCATTTCTTTAGGAAAATTTCAAACAAGTCAAGACACAAAACAATTCCTTGAGAGAAATAACTATTGTGCACCTCCAGAACCAGGAACCCACATCCCTCACCAGAAACGAGGGCTGCCATCTTCAAGACCACTGCCATGTTGAAGAGGAGGTGAAGTAAGCCTAAGTTAAAATATCACAAAGCTATTTTTCCATGTTAAGGCCACCTTTTCATGACTCATTATTCACTTGGTTACTATAAACCTTTTGCCATTTTCCAGATTTCCAAAAAAGTTAATTCTGTCAAGTTGTCTTTATTATTTTGTGTTCTTCCCTGGAATACAAAATGCTTGAAAGAGGGCTCTTGGAGCATTCGAGTCTGCCATCTTTACCAGACAATTTTCTCCTTCCGTGCTTCCTTCCTTCCTTCCTTCCTCCCTTCCTCCCTTCCTCCCTTTTTCTTTCTTTCTTTCTCTTTCTTTCTCACATTTTCATTGTAATCATTTTCATTATAAACTCAAATTAATTTAATTAATTCTTCTACTGTTAGGTTACAAACTTCTAAGTTATTTATATCAACTTATGTGCCTATGCTTCTAATATCCAAATTGTTGATTTTCTTACTGATTCTACATTTGACATATGTTTTATATCCAATTTCTCTGGCTCTTATTAACAAGAACATAGCAGCAGCTACTTACTAATCTGTGATCTTCTCAACCTATCTCTTATACTCCCTACTACCTAATTTATTACATTGACTAGCAGCTGTATCTATGCTGCCCTATTCTGTATAGTGTTCAGAAGTTTCCATTGCCTACTAGTTAAATATAAACTATTAACATTGCAAACAATTTTTTACTATTATAATCCTAGGTTATACATGTTTTCTTAGCTGTAACTATTTGCTGTGTTCACTATCTCTTAAAAGTATTCTAATTTAGGTGACACATTATGATAGAAATTAAGACAATTAGGTCGGGCATGGTGGACTCATTCCTATAATCCCAGCACTTTGGGAGGCTAAAGCAGGTGGATCATGAGATCAGGAGTTCGAGATCAGCCTGGGCAAAATGGTGAAATGCCATTTTTAATTTAGTTGGGCTTGGTGGTGCGCACCTGTAATCTCAGCTACTGGAGAGGCTGAGGCAGGAAAATCATCTGATCCCAGGAGGTGGAGGTTGTAATGAGCTGAGACCATGCCATTGCACTCCAGCCTGTGTGACAGAGGGAGACTGTCTCAAAAAAAGAAAAATAAATTAAAACAATTATCACAAGGGACTGAATGTAAAGGAAGGAAATTGACTGTTAAAAGTCACAAGGGAATTATTGGGGTGCTAAATTTTAGATCTGATTTGTGGCCATTACAATACTGCATAATTTGGTAAAAATTCATAAAACTGTATATTAAAAAGTAAATTTTTATAAATTATAATGTCGTACTTTAATTTTATACACGTAAATTATACTTACTAAAACTTGCTGTAAAAATCAATCCTCCACACAAAAAGCATCTTTATAGGATGAAGGGCATATAGCGTGTTTTCCTTCAATGGGTGTGCAATAAAAACCTCATTACTTTTTATTGGTCTGTTGAGATTTGGAATTTCTTCATGATTCAATCTTGATAGGTTGTGGGGGTCTAGGAATGTATCCATTTCTTCTGGGTTTTTAAACTTTTTGGCAAAGGGCTCATGGTAGCCTCTAATGATCCTTTTCCTGGGGTGTTATAATATCTGCTTTTTCAACTCTAATTTTATTTATGTGGGTCTTCTCTCTTTTTTTCTAATTATTCTGGCTATAATTTGTTAATTTTATTTACCTTTTCAAAAAGAAAACCTTTTTATTTCATTGATTTGTATTTTTGTGTTTCAATTTCATTTATTTCTACTCTGATCTTATTATTTATTTTCTTCTAATTTTGAGTTTTGTTTGCTTTTCCTTTTTAAGTTCTTTAGGTTGTATAATTAGTTTGTTTATTTGAAGTGTTTTTTTAAAATCTTTTTTGATATAGGCATTTATTGCTATAAACATTTCTATTAGTAATGCTTTTTCTGTATCCCATAGGTTTTTACTTAATATTTCATGGAGTGGACTGACTTTAAAAATACCCCTAGTTGTTTGCTATACACAAAAAAGATAAAGTGTCATATAACTGATTTCTATGATCTGACCTAGTTTTGTAGAAATAATTTCTGTAGGTCTCTAGTTAAAAAATTATCTTGTTCACCTATATGAAAAATATTTTATTCATAATCCTTGCTGTGTTTAGGGTCCCATAAATGGCACCTTCAAAGGAATAACCGTAAACTTTCATAAAGTAACCATTTACAAAGTGGGTGGAATTGATTCAGGAACCAACAACAAAAGAGAGAGAGAGAGAGGAGAGAGAGAGAGAGAAAGAGAGAAAGAAAGAAAGAAAAGACAGAAGGGGAAGGAAGGAAGGAGGAATGGAAGGAAGGAGGAAGGGAGGGAAGGAAGGGATAGAGAAGAAATAAAAAGAAAAAGAAAGGAAAGAAAGAAAGAGAAAAAGACAAGACGGGGGAAGGAAGGGAAAGGAAGGGAAGGGAAAGGAGGAGGGAAGAAGGGAGGGAGGGAGGAAGGGGAAGAAGGAGGGAGTGGGGGAGGGAGGAACTTCTTCAAGTAGAAGAAAATGACCCAGAAACAAATGACTGCAAATAAAGAGATGAACAGATCAGAAAATGTAGATTAAAGACACTTTTCCTCACTATTTAGTTTATTTTAAAGTCTATTGAATGATTAAATCAAAGATAATATTGACATATTTCTGCATATATAGATGTTAAGTGTATGATTATAATAGCATAACAAATTAGAATGTAATAAAGTGTGTTGATTTGAAGGTTTTATAATACATGTGAGGTGATATGGTTTTATTTTATTTTATTTTATTATTATTTTTTGAGACAGAGTCTTTGCTCTGTCGCCCAGGCTGGAGTGTAATGGCATGATATCGCCTCACTGTAACTTCTGCCTCCCGGGTTCAAGTGAATCTCCCTGCCTCAGCCTCTTGGGTAGCTGGGATTACAGGTACCCACCACCACGCCCAACTAATTTTTGTATTTTTACTAGAGATAAGGCTTCACAATCTTGGCCAGGCTGGTCTTGAACTCCTGAACTCAGGTGATCTGCACACCTCGGCTTCCCATATTGGTGGGATTACAGGTGTGAGCCAAGGCACCCAGCCAGATAAGGTATTATTTTAAAAATAAATCGTTATCAAATGTTAAAAGTTTATTTTAGACTTACTAACTACTAAAAATAGATAAGACTTATAGCTAACTATCCAACAATACAGATAAAACAGAATCATAAATTAAACTTAATTATTACTTAATAGTGTGTATTGCATCTTTAAAGTAACTGATTTTGTTCTTCTAAAGTGTCAAATTTGCTATTTGTATAACCTAATGTATTTTTATATATTATGTTAGTATTCATCTTTAATAGTTTCATATTTTGATATTTGAACTCTTATTTTCAAATTCCATAATAAATCCTTGAGGATATTTCTAATAGTCCATTTAAAATCCTCATTGTATTAATTTTGTATATTCCATGATATTATTGTGCGTTATATTATATATATATTTGTGTCTATTGAGTAATTTTTCTCTTGGTTTTGCAAGACATATTCCCTCTCTCTCCCCTCCCTCCACCCTTCTTTTTGAAACAGTGTCTCATTCTGTCACCTAGGCTGGAGTGCAGTGGCGTGACCTCAGCTCACTGCAACCTTTGCCTCCTGGACTCAAGCAATTTTCCCACTTCAGCCTCCCAAAAAGCTGGAATTACAGGACAGTGCCACCATCCCGACTAATCTTTTGTATTTTTTGGTGGAGACAATGTTTCACCATGTTGGCCAGGCTGCTCTTGGATTCCTGACCTCAAGTGATCTGCAGACCTTGGTCTCCCAAAGTGCTGGGATTACAGGCGTGAGCCACCACACCCGGCCATGTTCCCTTACGTGGTCACATTTTTGTGAAATGAATGCTAGGAATTGTAAAGTTTATATTTTTGAAAGCTGAATTTTGTTCTCTGAATTTGCTTGGCAGATAAATTGCTTGGAGATCAAATTAGTCCTTTCAAGTTAGGGTTTTAAGAGGTATAAGGCAGATTATAAATAACTCTAAGATTTAGTCTTACAGAATGTCCTCAGTGTTTAAGGAGTCCTGGCTCAGGATGGATAAACCTTAAATGTCTCCAACCCTGTGTGAAGTCTGGCTATTTTTAGGCATATGGATCCTTCATTGTTTATTCACCATGTGAAGTTTCATCCTACATATACATTGTAAACAGCTTACAATTTAACAGCAGACACAAGAGAAATACTATGCAGGTTTCTGAAGTCTTTTCTCTACATAGCTCCCTCCTTTTCTGTACTTTGTCCCTTATATTCCAGAATCTTAAGACTTCTGCAATTCAAATCTTTCTCCACTTAAATAACAAAGCCGGCTAAATTTCTACTGTGCACTGTATTATTAAACGTGACTACTAGAAGAAATCTGGGGTAATAATGAGGTTCACATCATTAGCTTCATTTTTATATTTTACTAATAATCACAGTGTGTTGTTGCGTATTGCCTAATTTCTAAAAATGGTTTCCTTATATGTTTTGTACAGTTTTTTATGCAAGTTGTTTATGCATGGAAGGTAAGTCTGGTGATAGTTATATTATTATGGGTAGAAAAAGAAATCCATCCCACTAAGCTTTATTTAATATTTTCACAAATTACAGGTCTTTTCAAAACCTGAACTATTCATATGTATTTAAATATCATTCTCTTGTTTCTTCATAGTTTAGTTACACCCTCCTCAAGTAATATGAAGAAGTAATGAATCATTTGTAAATTCTTATTTTTCCAGAATAAATTATTAAACATATCTTGCATTCCCAGAATAACTTCTGTTGTTAAGGCAGTATTGCGATATTTATATATTGCTGGATTTGATTTATTCACATTTTGTTTGAGATTATTTTATCTACGTTCATGAGAGAGATTTGGACACCTCTTTACTCTAGAGTTCTGCACAGTTTTGGTGCCAGTGTGACCCAGACTTCATAAAATGGATTCACATATATTCTTTATTTTATTTATTCCCTGGAAACATGTAAAATATGGAGGTTTCTCTATTCTTTAACTTTTAGGAATAATTGACATAATCGTGACCTAGATTTTCTTTCTAGAAAACTGTTTAGTAATGGAGTCTTTTAAATACCTAAAGGGGTTCTGAGCATAGTGTCAATGCTGTGCTTTTCAAGCCAATCTCCCTTCAGGACAAATGACTTACTTCCACAACTTCATTTTGACACACAAGTGCTTTTGACTGTCAATACTCAGCTGTTAGACTTCTAATGATATTACCTTCAGTTAAAGAGAACTGCCTCACACATACTTCATGCCCCCTTTCCAAGGGCAGCCTGCATCCAGTACCTATTCCATGCTTAATCCTATTCCTTCAACTCAGGACAAGTGTGTAGCAGCATCTCTGCTTCAGAATTCCCGTTGCTCTTGGCTCAGGATTTGTTACTACCTTGCAATCTGATGTCTCCTCCTGGTGATTTTGTTTTCTTCCCTTACAGCACAGAGGTTGCTTCCAGGGTAACTCTGAAAATAACTTTCTTTCTACTAATATATATTTGAATCTTCTTTATGAGAAAACCAAGTCCTATGGATCTTGTTAGTATCCCAAGGGATCTGAGAAAGTAGATACTAAAAAGAAATTTTGGATGTGGATCACCTGCTGCTTAGTTGTGGTAGACTATTGTAGGCAGTAGATGAATGATGGATAGCCTTTTGCATAAAATAATAATAATAATGCAAGGATGAATAAATAAGACCCATTGACCTGTTGCCTGCAAGGAAAACACTTTACCTATAAAGACACACATTGATTTAAAATAACAGGATGGAAAAAGATATTCCATGGCAGTGGGAACCGTAAAAGATCAGATATTGCTATACTTCTATAAGAAAAAATAGATTCCAAGACAAACACTGTAAGAGGAAACAAATAAGGTCATTATATAATGATAAAGGGGTCAATTCAGCAAGAGGATATAACAGTTGTAAATATATATACATCCAACACTGGAATATAAAGATATATAAAGCACATATTATTTGCACCTAAGAGAGAGATAGGCCTAAATGTAATAATAGCAGGAGCCAATGGCTTCATTGCTAAATACTGCCAAACGTTTAAAGAAGAAGACCAATTCCAAAGAAACTATTCTGAAAAATAGAGTAGGATGGAATACTTCCAGAATTGTGCTATGAGGCCAGCATTACCCTAATACCAAAACTAGACAAAGACACATTAAAAAAATAAAATTACAGTACAATATCTCTAATGAATATTGATGCAAATATCCTCAACAAAATACTAGCAAACCAAATTCAGCAGAATATGTTAGAAGGATCATATGTTATGACCAGGTGGGATTTTTCCCTGGGATGAAAGAATGGTTCAACATATACAAGTCAATGAACTTGATACATTATATCACCAGAATGAAGGTTAATAATAATATGATTATTTCAATTGATGCTGAGAAAGCATTTTTTATAATTCAACAATGCTTCATGACAAAAACCTGCAAGAAACTAGGTATGGAAGGAATATTCCTATACCTCAACATAATAAAAGCCATATGTGACAGACCCACAGCTAGTATTATACTGAATGGGGAAAATGTAGAAGGCTTTTGTCTAAGATTGGAGCACAGCAAGAATGCCCATTGTCACCACTGTTATTTAGCTTAATACTGGAAGTCCTAGCCAGAGCAATAAGATAAGAGAAAGATGTAAAGGGCATCCATACTGGAAAGAAAGAAGTCAAATCATTTTTGCTTCCTGATGATATCATCTTGTATTTGGAGAAACCTAAAGACAAGAAAACTATTAGAACTGATAAACTCAAAAAGGTTGCAGGGTACAAAATCAACATACAAAAGTCAATAGTGTTTCTATAAGGCAACAGTGAGAATCTGAAAAAGAAATATGAAAATTAATTTCATTTATAATAGCCACACATAAAATTAAGTACCTATAAATTAATTTAACCAAAAAAGTGAAAGAACTCTATAATCAAAGTATAAAACACTGATGAAAGCAATTCAAGAGGACACTAAAAAATGGAAAAAAATATTCAATGTTTATGGACTGGAAGAATGAATATTGTTAAAATGTCTATATTACCTAAGACAAACTGTAGATTCAATGCAATCACTATCAAAATACCAATGACATTTTTCACAGAAACAAAAAAAGTTTTAAGATGTATATGGAATTATGAAGGACTGAGAATACCTAAACCTATCTGAAGCAAATAGAAAAAAACCAGAGGAATCACATTACCTGGCTTCAAATTATACTACAGAGCTATAGTAATGAACATAGCAGATACTAGCATAAAAATAGACATATAGACCAATGTAACAGGATAGAAAACTCAGAAACAAATCCACAAACCTAAAGAGAACTCATTTTTGACAAAGGTGTCCAGAACATACATTGGGAAAAGACAGTGTGTTCAATAAATTCTGCTTGGAAAGCTGGATATCCACATGCATAAGAAGGAAACTAGATCCCTATCTCTCACCATATACAAAAATCATATCAAAATGGATTAAAGACTTAAATCTAGGAACACTAACACATACAACCGAAGCAAAAATGGACAAATGGGATCACATTAAGTTAAAAAGTTTCTGCACAAAAAATTATATAATCAGCAAAGTGATAAGTCACTGACTGGAAGAAAATACTTGCAAACTACCCATCTGACAAGGGATTAACAACCAGAATAAATAAAGAGCTCAAACAACTATATTGGAACAAAATCTGATCATCTGATTTTAAAAAATGAGCAAAAGAGTTGAATAGATATTTCTCAAAACAAGATATACAAATGGCAAGTAGGCATATAAAAAAAGCATTCAACATCATTACTTATCAGAGAAATACAAATCAGAACTACAATATCATCTCACCCCAGTTAAAATTGCTTATGTCCAAAAGATAGGCAATAACAAATGCTGGTGAAGATATGAAGAAAAGGAAACTCTCATCCACTGTTAGTGGGAATGTAAATTAGTAAAACCACTGTGGAGAACAGTTGAAATCTTCCTCAAAAAACTAAAAATTGAGGTGTCATATGATCCAGCTATCTCACTGCTAATTATATACCCCAAATAAAGCAAATTAGTACGTAGAAGAGATAACTAGACTCCTGTTTGCTGCAGCATGGTTTACAATAAGATTTGGAGGCAACCTAAGTGTTCAAGAGATGAATGTATAAAGAAAATGTGGTACATATATGCGATGGAGTACTATTTGCCATAAAAAGAAAGAGACCCAATCATTTGCAACAACATGGATGTAACTGGAGATCATTATATTAAGTGAAATAAAACAGGAAGAGAAAGATAAAAGACAAATATTGTGTGTTCTCACTTATTTATGGAATCTAAAAATCAAATCAATTGAACTCATCGACAGAGAGAGTAGAAGGACAGTTACCAGAAGCTGAGAAATGTAGTGTGGGGCTGAAGGGTTTGGAGGTGGAGATGGTTAATGCATTCACAAAAAAATAGAAAAAGTGAACAAGATGCTAGAGAAGTCAAAGTGAGTAGCCACATAAAGTCACCACATTTACTTCAAGAGGTAACAGGACCATTAGTCAGAAATCAGAAAATATCATTTAATAGATACATATTGTTTATGAGAAGAGACATGAAAATACCCCACACAAAATGTTAGAAAATTATATAAAATAGAATACCACTGTGACTGATTACACTTTATCCAAGAAACTCTCATATTCTATCATGCAGTAAAGGGGAATAGAGAGGAGATAGCACATATGATCATTTTGTAAGTCACTAAAAAGGAAGTTGATAAAATCAATATTTATTTAAAACTTTTAGACTAGAATGTAGATATTTAACCACACAGTATAAATAATAATGAACAGAAAAATACTAGTCCATGGTCTTCCCATTGGCGTTAGTCCCAGTTCACGAAAGTTCTGATGATCCTAGCTGATAAAGTGAAACACTAATTGGAAAAATTAAAGGTACATTATCTGTACTTCAGAATTGCATGACTGTCAGCATAGAGATACCAAGTGAATCAAAAATGAAGATGAGTCAGTATAAACATAAACAATCAGTTTCTAGAGAGCAATAATTCATTTAAAATTAAAATTTAAGAATATATTTTTCATAGTACTAAAATAGGAAATAAAATACCAAATAAAAATAAATGTTAGTGTTTCAGATAAAAACTATAACATTTTTCCCACTATCATAAAGAAATAAAAACAGAGAAACATACCATATCTCTGAAAGGAGAAACAGATTGAAATACACACACATAAACACATGCAAAGCTATGGGAATTTTGACACAAGCAACGTTTTTCTAAATTCTTAAACAGTAAATAAATATGGTGGTTTAGATTAAGACTAGTCCTGTGACTAGTTGTTTTTACTTTTGCTGTGGTAAATTAATCAGTAAGAGTAAAGATATAATGATAGATTAGATCAAGAGATTAGGCCACCACACACTAAAGCACATTTTATAACTCTAATAGAAAAGCATGATGTGTAACAAAAGAGACCAACAAAAAGATGAAAATATTCATTAACATATACTAGTGTTCATTTAAAAATATATATTATATATAATACTATTGCACAAAGAAAGGATTATTGAAATGGACATAAATTGTAGTTGTTTGAAAATCTAATGTAGGTATATGTTTTGTTGAAAGATAAATAGAAAATAATTTGATAGACAAATCTTATCACATAACAAATCTAATGAACATCTAAATGTAAATAAGCATGGATGTGTATTTAATATTTAAATATAAAACCAAATTTTACAAACTCGGAGTGCAGATTGATAATAGTCACTCAAACTGTTATTTTACAGAAAACAATCAAAATTAACAAATAATTTGTCATGTATTTTCTTCACATGACTGAAAGAATAAATATTAATAAAACAATTATCTGAAATGCAATTGCTATGAATTATAGCACTTTACCTTTGTCAATTTTACAGAGAGATGCACTTTTATGGAAGGAGAAAAGCATTTCAGTAGATTCAAAAAAGTATCTTTCTCTACTAATAGAAATTAGAGACCTTGGAGAAGTAACTGATCCCAAGGCTGGGACATGGAAAATACATGAACTGATAAAATATCTGGTGAAAAAAAGTATGGAAGTACTCAAACATGTTGGATGCATTTTAAAAGGAAATAAAAGTCAGCTTGAAGATATGCTTATGGAGATAAAGGAGCACTTGGAAACTAAAGGAATATAGTCAGTAATGATGTATAGCATAGTAGATTTTTGAAAAAAAATATAACTGTATATCTATACCAAAATACAATTATTTTGGTAGATATGAAGGAAAGTTGATATACATATACATATGTAAATGGGTAATAGGTACATGATAGATTGATAGATGGTGGTCAGAAGACAAAGTACTTATTTATAATCAAATTTTTATACTGTTTTGTAATCAATACTTGATTTAGGCAAGGTCGTTGAAAGGATGAATGCTAAAATCATTTTGTCTTAGCTTACAGAGGAACAGATTATTAACAATTTTAAATTTACTTAAAATTTTTTCCAAGTAGATTGTGTATTAATCGCAAATGTTTAACAAAATCTTTTCTATAAAGTCGTTTGGGATTTATTGAAGTAAATCTCATTGCAAGTGATTGCAGTTGATATCACCAATAATAGGGCAAACTGACATCCCGTGCTTCTTTGTGTGACACACTGAGAAATGCAGTATATCAGTCACTTAGGTAATATTCCTTCTCAGAGTGCATTATCTGAATTTCTTCATAAAGAAGCAATTAATCAAACTCAAATTGAGGAAATTGGACTCAATGCTTAAAAAATACTAATGTATTGAAAGATGAAGAAAGAATGAAGAACAACTCAATGCATTTTTGAATTGTTTGGGATTCTGAAGTAGGAAAACAAAATGTTAGAAAGAGTATGATTAGGATGAATGATAAATTTGAATATTTGCTATTTTAGATAAAAGTGTTGTATTGATGTTAAAGTTGCTGAATTTTTAAATTTATGTTGGTAATGAAAGGGAATGATTCTATTATAAGAAAGACATGCTGAAATGGGTTAGCAGTCATGACATCTGCAGTTTATTTTCCAATGATTTAGTGTGCGCATGCACGTGCGCGCGCACACACACACACACACACACACACACAGAAACACACACACAGAAACATAACACAGAAAGCAAATATGCTATGTAAATGTAAATATATCAACATACACATAGCATATATGTCATTGCATAATGATATAATGCATTAGATGTTTTAACATTAATATATTACATATATCATATATGAGGTATAAGATATATATAGTACCTGATATTATATATTCTATTTCTATATAAATATAGAAGCAAATATGACAACATAATAAACACTGATTAATAGGTTAAAATCATACAATATCATAATATTTCAAATTTCCTGCCAATGTAAAATATTGTTTTCAAAATTAATTTTTAAAAGGTCAGGAAAGAAAAGGAAGAGTTTGGATTGTAGGTGAAACTATGTGACAATTCAACTGTTGTATGAGTTTTGTATAAGTGTTTCATTCTTTTTTTTTTTTTTTTTGAGACAGTCTTACTCTGTTGCCAGGCTGCAGTGCAATGGCGTGATCTTGGCTCACTGCAACCTCTGCCACCTGGGTTCAAGTGATTTTAATGCCTCAGCCTCCTGAGTAGCTGGCACTATAGGGACATCCCACCATGCCCAGATGATTTATTGTATTTTTCATAGAGACAGGGTTTCACCATGTTGGCCAGGATGGTCTCAGTCTTGTGACCTTGTGATCTGCTGGCCTCGGCCTCACAAAGTGCTGGGAATGGAGGTGTGAGCCACCTCGCCTGGCCTCATTCTTCTTTTATTATCTAATTTACAGCTTCTTTATATGCATAATCAAGTTTCTGGAAAATTAATACTATATTCAGTTTCAAATTTTTTATCTTCTGTTCACTCTTCAGTCCATCCTCTCTGAATTTTTTCCAAAATATTCTGCTTAAAATGCTCTCACTAGTTTTTGCAAGTAACTTCCTTTCACATCATCTAAATTTCTTTCCTTTTTGCTATGAAAATTTGAGATACATTTCACTCCATCAAATCATATGACTTATATTGGATAAAGTAAATATATTTTAAGGAAAAGCACATTTGGAAAGGCAATCTTTTTTATATTAAATACACATATTTACAGTACAATACGGGTGTCTACACGACACATTTGTACATAAACCATAATGGCAACAAATTTTCAGCTTTGAAAAGAAATTCATAAACTTATTGATGTAAAACAACTACCAAATGAGCATACATTATCCTTTATAGTTACAAAGCACTTGATACATTTTCAAGCAAAATATAAGCCCATCTGTTTTATTTTACATGATAAATGCCCTAAACCAAGTAAGGTAGCTTCAGAGTGTAGATTATAGTGCTCCTCAAGTCCAACAGATAGCATTATATTGGTCAGGAAAACCAGGGAAGTTACAGAAGAAACTTTCTTTTAACCATAAATTTACTCTAACAATTTAATGTATATGCCGTAAAAATTTATTCTAAAAAATTAGAGACATCTGTATGTGTGTCAGTATTTAATTTAAATAATGTTGGACTATTCACTGATTTTGATTATACATTGCATTAGTTACATACCACCTTGACACAAATAACAAATAATTGATTGTATTTTTATTAGAAATTATGCAAAGTTCTAATTTGGGTATTCAAAGTAGGAAATGAAAAATTCAACCATTTCCTATTTCTATTATGACTATGAAACTTTGCCATAAAATATTTTATCTTATATCCTATTACAAATAAATAAGTCAAAAATACATAACAGTTTCAGAATCACGAGAGTGTCAAACAACTACTCTCTTGATTTCAGAAACCATTCTATTATTTACTTGCTATTACCTCCGACTATGTATGTCCATTCTACAACAATACATTACTTCATGTGGTGGGCGTAATGGAACAATTGATAAGTGTACTGTAATTTTTAAAGGATGATTTTCACTGTTATATTATGAGTGGAAACAGCCTGATAAATTGTTTAAGAAAGTTGGAACAATAGACTGGTGTCAGCATGTGCAGCATGTGACATTGGATGCATTGATTTAATCTACATTTCAGCTTTACAACACTAATCACCCAAAAGAGTAGTTTCCAACCCCTAATGTACTGTTAATTATAATTTGTTTTAGACTCCAGATTGAAATCCTGACCAAAACATGACATCTCAAATTTTATTCCATGAGTAGCGAGAGACAATGGGAAATAGTGCACATTCTTTTTCTTATTCCTGCTATACCTAACTACCTAAAACTTAAGTGTTCCTTTTTCTTTTTTTTCTGACTGTCTTCAGGTGGCTATCCTTAGCACCAAGAGACTTCTTGCCACTTGGCATTTTTGTAGCTTGATGTTTACATCTCAGAGCCAGCAATAATGTAATGCATCAATCCTCCTTAGGATAATTAAGTGTAAAGCTTGTGATACACTGTTACTCAAGATTAACTTTCATTTAAAAATTGCTGAAGGTACAATATTCTATACAGTTTATGCATAAAAATCAAACAAGGCACATCAATGAAAGTCATTTTATATTCATTAACATTTTCTTCTTGATAAAATAAATTTAACATATATATATGATAGATTATATATCATAGAATAGGATTTAGTTAGGTAATGAGTAATTTCTTTTAAAATAAAACTTTATATTCTTTTTTTTGCCAAGATGCAGTAACAGGAAACAAATCTACACTTCTGTTGGGGGAAAATTGTAAAATAAAAGTATGTATAAAGAATCAGTATCCAAAATATTTAATATCAAAGAACAATGATTGCTGAGGCACAGCAAACAAAAAGAGCAAGCGCTATGATTGCTCCATTCTTGGCCTCCAGTTTACCAGACAGAGTCCAGAGTCCAGAAATATTCCTGAATTGAAAAGACATTGCTGAGAGTATGAAGAGGCAAAGGAGAAAAAACTTAATGGGAAGAATAATTGAAGAAGAATTTTTTTTTTATATACTTTAAGTACTGGAATACATGTGCAGAATGTGAAGGTTTGTTACATAGGGTATACACTTGTCATAGTGGTTTGCTGCACCAATCAACCTGTCATCTGCATTAGGTATTTCTCCTAATGCTATCCCTCCCTAGCACCCTGATCCCAGACAAGCACCAGTGTGTGATATTCCCCTCCCAGTGTCCATGTGTTCTCATTGTTCAGCTCCTGCTTATGAGTGAGAACATGCAGTGTTTAGTTTTCTGTTCTTGTGTTAGTTTGTTGAGAATGATGGTTTCCACCTTTATCCATGTCCCTGCAAAGGACATTAACTCATCCTTTTTTATGGCTGCATAGTATTCCATGGTGTATATGTGCCACATTTTCTTTATCCAGTCTATCATTCATGGTCATTTGGGTTGTTTCCATGTCTTTGCTATTGTGAGCAGTGCTGCAATCAACATACATATGCATCTGTCTTATAGTAGAATGATTTATACTCATGTGGGTATATACCCAGTAATGGGATTCTTGGGTCAAATGGTATTTCTGGTTCTAGATCCTTGAGGAATTGCCACGCTGCCTTCCACAATGGTTGAACTAATTTACACTCTCACCAACAGTGTAAAGGTGTCCTGTTTTCTCCACATCCTCTCCAGCATCTGTTGTTTCCTGACTTCTTAATGATCACCATTTTAGCTGGCATGAGATGGTATCTCATTGTGGTTTTGATTTGAATTTCTCTAGTGACAAGTGATGATGAGCTTTTTTTTAAACATGCTCCTTGGCTGCATAAATGTCTTTTTTTGAGAAATGTCTTTTCATATACTACACCCATTTTTTGATGGGGTTGTTTGGTTTTTCCTTGCAAATTTGTTTAAGTTATTTATAGATTCTGGATATTAGCCCTTTGTCAGATGGATAGATTGCAAAAATGTTCTTCCATTTTCTAGGTTTCTCTTCACTGTTATGAGTCTTCCTTCCTGAAATATTAGACAAGTAAACAACGATAAACACAAATGAAAATAAGAGGCACAAATAAACATATATATCCTTTATTAATAAATTATATTTAATATTAAAAATAGCCATTTAATAAATGGTATCTGAACCTATTATTAAAAGTTTTATACATACAAACTTATCATGTTAAGTATTTAAAATTAATCATATTTTCTTAAATTGAATGAAAGGCAAAGTTAGAGTTCCATGAATTTTTTTTAATGTAAGCTAATTTTTGTACCTCATCACAATCAATTATAGAATCTTTCCATTGCCCTAGAATTTGTTATTATGAAGTTTCCAGAAGCATCCCTTCTGCTGCTCTTACATTATAAAGCATTTTTTTTCTTCTATTACATAAGGTAATATTTTCCTTGTCTTTAACTTCATCTTCTAGAATTATGGAGTAATTTGTCAGTTTTAGTCTATTGAGAAGCAGACTTTAAGACAAATTTAGATATAAAAGAGGTTTATTGGAAAACAACTATGAAGAATTAAGGGGGTAAGGACAGAAATTGGAGAGGAGGGATTTTACATTATGATATAGGTCTGACCCCTGAAAGGCAGCAGAGAAGAAGGAAGAATTAGGTAGTAGTTGACCTATGATGAAACAGAAGAGGACTTAAAGGATAGAAGAAATGGAGTCGGTTTGTTCAGCAAAATATTGAGGATAGAAAATATGAATGAGAGTTTGAAAATGCCAGAATAATAAAAGATACTTAACAATATATATAATTTTAATAAAGGATAATATAAGAGACCACTGTATTAAAGTTGCCTAAAACTGATTATCACTAATAATGATAGGTCTGTGATGTGTTTGGTTGCAGAGGGAGATTTAGGTGGGGATAGAAAGGAAGACATCTAAAATAGTAGTGTGATTTATCTTTATCAACAACTAGGAAGACAGCTGGTTACAAATAGCTAGCTCATATTGCAAGCAATTTAAACAATTCCCTAAATATAATAGCAAGAAGGTGAAGTTTTTTTGAAACTTAAATTCAGATCAAATATGTAGACAATTTGTCATAATTATTTATGTCACCATCATCTTTTATGTTGACATATGCTGAAAATCTGTTCCCTAAAATGAGCACTCTTAACAAAAGACTTTAGAGTCAGCTAAAAATAAATAATACATGCATTGAGTGTTATATAATATATTTCTTCAAAAATGGCTTTCAAATCATGGAGTAGTGAAGAGCGGAAATAGCTAATAATTTGGTTCCTTGGGTCTCCAGTTTCCTCTGAAGCAACCTTGTGTAAACACTTAACCTTTGAGCCTGACTTACCTCATTTGTAAAATGGAAATAATGACCTTGCCTTGAAAGCATGTTGAAAATTAAAGGCTTCATCATTATTATTGTTATTAATTTTAACGTTGAATTAATGTAGCATGGCCACTTAAAGAGAAACTACAAATAAAATTTATAGTAAACTTTTATTCTAATTAAATGTGGCTAGCAAAATAATACAATTTAATATGTAAAATTATTCTTTCAAACTGACAAGAAGGCATGTCCATTCTAAAAGTCCATTAGTCTGAATCTTACATATGCATAAAATATATTCATAATAGACATCTTTATACATGTATTACATAGACAAAAATGTGGTGAATTTCATATAAAGTCAATTACAAATCCACACAGATGTGTAAGAAGATATATTAACAAAATGTAAGTCAGCTTGATAAATCAGACAAGATCAACTAAAGATATTCTTTAAAATATGCCACTAGTAAGAGTTATTAGTTAGGTAGAATTATATTCACATACTTAAAAAGTATTACCTTTAGCAAAGAAACTCATCTCTAAGTTTCCCCACCAAAAGAAAAGAAAGAGGGGTGAAATGGATATTTGTATTGTGGATTTATGAGAAGGGAATGGAATGAAATAACATTTGAAAACTGCAAAGACTGACATGTAGTAGGCAGTCTATAGACTTTAGCTTTGCTTTATCTCATCGTAACTTAAGAAAAACTAAAGGTGGAAAGATTTAAAAGATTTTAATTGTCTTAACCAAAAATGTGATCTATATTATCATTCTGTAGTAAGAATCTACAAAATTTTAGGAATTGTGTGTGTATATATGTATATATATATATATATACACATATTATATGTATATATATATATATACACATATATATGTGTATATATATATACACATATATATATGTGTGTGTATATATATATATTGCAGAAGGAATCTATTTAGATCAGTAATTTTCAATGCCCTTGGACTTTACAAAGTCACATAAAAGAGTGGGGACCTAGACTTTTTAACCCATACCTCTCTTGTGCCATTATTATTATTATTATTATTATTTTACCATCTCCTCCTCATCCTACTTACCTACCACAACTACTTATTGTCATTGTGAAGCAGTCTGCCTTTTGGAATATTGCATTACTCAGTTTTACTGCTTTGGAAGTAAATGCAGTTTACACAGAGGCCTCACTTCAAAAGTTGACTCTCCATTTTCTACTTGATAAAATTCACAGACATCTCTTCAAGGAAAGTTTTTTTGTTGTTGTTCACATAGCTTTTTCTCTAAAAGAATTTTCAGTGTTGAGTAGGTCTTCCTTGTTTACAGTACTTGAGTTTCTGCTGTTTCATTAGTTTGAGACTACTTGTTAGTTGGCAAGTTGGAGCAATTTAGAAACTAAACCTATAATAATTTCTTCTTTATAGAAAGGTGAAATCTAGAAACAAAGTCGTTTCTTTCTAACTAGATTAAAAACTATGAAATCTAAGGAAATCATGTTTTCTGATACTAGTGCCTTAAATCTATTTGAATTTGACAGATAAATATTTTGAAATTTATTATATATTTAAATAATGCTTTTTCCACTCACTAATTTTAATCTACATTAACTTGAAAAGATTTAAATTGGAAGGTCAACTTTAATTTATAGGTAACTAAGTGAATTTGACAACTTTGATTATGACATTTAACCTGCAAGTGGATAGCAGATTTGAGGACTAAAATGATCAGTAGTTCACTATAGGCAAATTACAAATGTGCTCACAATGATTGTGTTAGAGTGGTATTCCTTATTTCTTTTCTTAAACTGAAAATCATTTTAATTACTTCTTCTATTATGTTCCACTGTACACATATAATAATAGTGCTTTGATTACATTTAGTTTCAAATATGGCATAAACAAATAATATGGCAAAATTTTATTAGTTTAAACTCTAGTTGTTTAAACATATATCCCAAAGAAATAAAACTTCATTACAAAGGGCAGATAGCAAAATGTGACACCTATTAAAATTTTGCCAACTGCCCTAATGTCTAGCATGTAATAACTATCTGTTGAACTGTTAAACAAAGTTTTTGAAAATGCATGGCTATGCCCAAAATGACAATTATTTGCTAAAAAATTATACAAATATAGCTTATTTAACAAAATGTTTCTGTTATGAAAATTAATATGTAATATTTCCTATTGTCATTGATAGTCATGCCTGTAATTGTTTGCCTTACATTGAAAAAGAATTTATTATAACTTATTAAAAGCTCAGCTTTATATTTATAAGCCTCTATAAATATTGTTTCAGTTTAGATATTGTACTGTATTTTTATTTAATTAAATTTATCCACAAGGATTTCCTTTTATAATATATAATGTCTAATACCTGAATTTCAGTTTAAAGTTTCTTTTTTACCATATGAGCATGTCTATATGTTATTTGCCATATGGATATGGCAAATTTATACTTCAAGTTAATGTTTTCATATATGCATATTTTTTTCTGAATAGGGTCTTTTGTAGGTCAGCAAACTAAAACTCATGTTATATGTGTTGGTGTGTTTGTCTAGAAGAAAAACATATTTGATTTTAAAAAGTATTTTGTTCTTTACTAATATAAAAAATTCCAAAACTAAAAAACTTTGTATTATGAATATATTTTACTTAATTTTCCACAGATTAATGATGAATATTTTCAAAGTTTTTTTTTGCATTTATTATGCTTTAAGTTATGTGTGAAAATCTTCATGAAATAAAACTTAATTATCTATTAAAAGATTTTTAACTTCATTATTACTTAACTCCTTAGGAAGAGCTAAGTAAGATTTTAAATGCATATTTATATGTAGACAGTTAAAATATAGTAATTATTTCAAATATTTCAATTTGGCTAGTTTAAATTAAATTATGTTTAATTTTTAAAATCTTTGTAAACTCAATCAAACTGATAATAAAATGTCTTAGGTAAATATGATAATCCTGTTTTCAATTTCATATTGATAGAAAAAAATATATAATCCAGAAGGGAAATGATGTAACTGGACCAAAAGTAAAAGAAAACTTGTCATAAAAAAGTTTAACTGTTGAAGGAAATGATGGAAGCTTAAAAGAAGTAGATTACTTTAAAAAAAATTCCTGGTTCAGAATTATATATGTGCAGAGTGGCAATGATGCTGTACGCCTATTTAAATTAGTTGTAGTTTCCCTAGATCCTAGTTAGACGCTACAGTTTTACAATATACACTTTGCTATAAATTTAAAACTCAGCTTTGTTGTCATCAAGTTAACTTAATTGAAAATTTCCATAAGTAACTTACTAAATTTTACCTAATTATTATGCATTCTCATAATTTATATAATGTTACTTTTATCTGACAGTAAAATAAAACTACCATCAGAATCTGAATTGCCCTTTCAAACAGAGAGAGGCTTTGAACACTCTGAATTTTATGCCTTGGTCTGGTGTTTATCTACCACAATGACTAGCATAGGAACCCATTAAAACCGACATAATCCTTTTATATGTTAAATTTTAAAATTTAAATGATAAATTTAACCAACATGTATGGTACAGCAAATCAATACCAAAACTTAAAAAATATAGGAGAGATCTTTATTTTCCTTCTCTTAGTCAACTCACATATGAACATGTTTTTAATCTCTTGTTGAAATACACAAACAGAAATCACTTAAACATATTGCTATACACTTTACTTTTTCACTTAATAATATTACACATTGTAGTATATACATTTAAAATTTTATTTGGCTTTATAAACTCATTTTTTAAATTTGCATAATACTTGATTTTATTTTACTTATGACTGCTTCTCTGGAGAACCATAACTAATACAAAAATCTTAATAAAAATTAAGTCATTCACTGATATAGTGTACATCACAGAAAATCATAAGGGTGATAGATTTACTTTAAGTATTATACTTCTCCAATGCGCCCACTGGCCTCATATGTACATTGTGGCAGCAGAGGTTCTACACTGTGCATGCTACACAAAGATGTGCTACTAATATAATGACAATGCCTTCAAGAAAGAAAATATACCCTCCTATTACTTCAAATCTGTCTTACAGAAAAAATATGGAGAAATCCACTCCAGCACATTTCCAATTATAGCATAGAAATGACTGAGATGTGTATAAAAGCAGTTTTCGGCCCTAAAATGATTTTCTCAATAATATATTTTATACAACTGGAATTAACTAGTATAATTTTCAAGTACTTTTATTTCTTAGAATCAGCTATGACAATTGAGAAATAGAGTTAATAAAAATTATAGAGTTTATTAAAATATTTCTGTTTGGAAATGGGTCTAAGGTTATCTAATTCATAAATGATTCCAGAAATTGTTGTGCATTTCTTACCTTTTAGCTCAGTGTTAAACTAAATTTGTTGCTAAATTAATATTTGTTGATGAAATATTTTATAAAAATCAATGACAAGATAATTATTTTACAGATAAGAATAGAATACTGGTTAATAATTCTATATTGGGATAAAAAAGTTCTATTTTATGATGTGTGAATACAAATGTCTCTCATTGAAGTCCATTCTAAGTAAGGAATACATAATTCCTGAGCTGTCTAGAGAAAGTATAATCATATTAGCTCATATCAATTGGAAAGAAATGGTAGCCCTTTTAGCAAATCAGCTTCTGCAGCCATGATTGTTTTTTAGAGAAACATATTCAATTATCGGTCATGCCACACTTGGCTTCCTTTTTTAGATAGACTGCATTATACTACACGGATTGGGATGCGCCCCATTGCCTCTGCTGTGAGACACTTGCATGGAGATATAGTAACAAAAGCAACGCTAACCTTCGGAAAGGGCATTCCCAAGGATTAATGTTGACAACATTTGGCTATATTGCAAACTATAACCTCTATCCATACAGTCATCAATCCATAAAAAATACTTTGACCTTTGGCTATTACTATTTAAGCTGTAAAAAGTAAAGAAAATGAACAAACAAAAATCAAAAGCACACCCATTAGAGTTATGCCTTCCTCCAGGCAATGCAATGGCAAAGCTGAAACTTCCTCTTGAATATAACAACATTCTGAAGGACACTATCCTTGTGAACAATTAGGTTATTATTTATTGTGACAACATGATTGCATTAGATCAATGTCATTCACATTTATGCTTAAAGTAAATGAATATTTATTGATAATTCACCTTGTATTTCTGTCTCTCTTGCAAAGTATATTCTTAATTAGTATCATAAGCCTCATTTTTTAATATGTGATTAATGTTCAAATAGCTGACAATAGGTAAAATTCTGTTAGGTGTTCTACAGAACAATAGTTTCTATCGGTAAGTGGGAGTCAGCATCACCAGTGGAATATATTTATAGTATAGATTCATTGAGTCCTCCCAATAGATTACATTCAAATAGGTTAGAGGTGAATTTAATCTTCTGAAAAATATTCAGTACGTTTACAGAGAACATTCATTCATAGATGGATTATGGGATTATACTATTTTGCAACTCTTTAGAATTGAAATTTTGTTTCTTTATTTGTGACAGAATACATTTTATAATTATTGAAGACAAGTTCTAAAGAAAATATTATCTTTTCCTTTGAACTTTGAAGAGCTTTACACTAAAATCTACAAGAACTTCAAATTTTATAGCATTCTGTAACTTATCCAAATTAATTCTATTTAATAGAGCAGTTGTGCCATATGGTATTAGTAATATGATTAAATATGTAACATTAAAATGACATTTTCATACTTGACTTCCTGAACAACTTAGTAAAAAATGTTATAATACCAATGTTTTAGAAATTATTCTAAACTAAAACATAAGATGAAATACAAATCATCTTCAAAAAATAACATGAAATTAATGTCACTACAAAATACTGATAGTAAAATATGAAAATATATGGGACAATCTGTATAAAAAGTATGAAGACTATACTAAGCAAAATGTAAAAATTAAGCAGTATAACAAATGACATCAAACTTTGATAACTTTGGATTTATCCCAGGAATTGAAAGTAAGTGTGGTAGTAGAAAATTTATTAGCATAGTTTATCTTATAAAACTTAAAGAAAATAAAGCAAATAATTATATTTATTAATGCTAAAAGGGCATCTCATAATCTTTAGAAAGATTTCCTATTCAAAAAGATAAGAAAGTTTATAAACATTATTTTAAAAATAATTCAATTATAAAACTCATAGATTTTATTTTATTTTCTATTACACTTTAAGTTCTGGGGTTCATGTGCAGAACGTGCAGGTTTGTTACATAGGTATACACGTGCTATGGTGATTTGCTGCATCCATCACCCCATCATCTATATTAAGTATTTCTCCTAATGGTATCCCTCCCCAATCCCCACAGCCCCTGCTATCTCTCCTCTAGCCCCCAATACCTTGACAGGCCCTGGTATGTGATGTTCCCTTCCTGTGTCCATGTGTTCTCATTGTTCAACACTCATTTATGAGTGAGAACATGCAGTGTTTGGTTTTCTGTTCTTGTGTCAGTTTGCTGAGAATGATGGTTTCCACCTTTATCCATATCCCTGCAAAGGACATGAACTCAACCTTTTTTATGGCTGCATAGTATCCCTTGGTGTATATGTGCTATATTTTCTTTAACCATTCTATCATTGATGGACATTTGGATTGATTCCAAGTCTTTGCTCTTGTAAACAGTGCCATAGTAAACATAACGTGTGCATGTGTCTTTATAATCCTTTGGGTATATATTCAGTAATGGGATTGCTGGGTCAAATGGAATTTCTAGTTCTAGATTCTTCAGGAATCACCACACTGTCTTCCACAGTGGTTGAACTAATTTACACTCCCAACAACAGTGTAAAACCATTCCTATTTCTCCACATCCTCTCCAGTATCAGTTGTCTCCTGATTTTTTAATGATCACCGTTCTAACTGGTGTGAGGTGGTATCTCAGTGTGGTTTTGATTTGCATTTCTCTAATGACCTGTGATGATGAGTATTTTTCATATGTTTGTTTGCTGCATAGATGTCTTCTCTTGAGAAGCGTCTATTCATATGCTTCACCCACTTTTTGATGTTTTTTTTTTTTTTTCTTGTAAATTTGTGTAAGTTCTTTGTAGATTCCGGATATTAGCCCTTTGTCAGATGGGTAGATTGAAAAAAATTTTTCCCATTCTGTTGGTTTCCAGTTGACTCTAATGATAGTTTCTTTTGCTGTACAGAAGCTCTGAAGTTTATTAGATCCCATGTGTCTATTTTGTTTTTTCTTGACATTGCTTTTTGTGTTTTAGTCATGAAGTCCTTGCCCATGCCTATGTTCTAAATGGTATTGCCTAGGTTTTCTTCTGGGATTTTTATGGTGTTAGGTATTATATTTAAATCTTTAATCCATCTGGAGTTAATTTTTGTATAAGGTGTAAGGAAGGGTTCCATTTTCAGCTTTCTGCATATGGCTAGCCAGTTTTCCCAATACCATTTATTGAACAGGGAATCCTTTCCCCATTGCTTGTTTTTGTCAGATTTGTCAAAGATCAGATGGTTGTATATGTATGGTGTTATTTCTCAGGCCTCTGTTCTGTTCCATTGGTCTATGTCTCTGTTTTGGTACCAGTACTATGCTGTTTTGATTACTGTAGACTTGCAGTATAGTTTGAAGTCAGGTAGCGTGATGCCTTCAGCTTTGTTTATTTGTTTATTTGTTTTTTTGCTTAGGGTTGTGTTGGCTATGCATTCTCTTTTTTGGTTCCATATGAAGTTTAAGGTAGTTTTTTCCAATTCTGTGAAGAAAGTCAGTGGTAGCTTGATGGAGATTACATTGAATCTGTAAATTACTTTGGGCAGTCTGGCCATTTTCATGATATTGATTCTTCCTAACCATGGGAATGTTTCTCCATGTGTTTTGTCTGCTCTTATTTCCTTGAGCAGTGGTTTGTAGTTCTCCTTGGAGAGATCCTTCACGTCCCTTGTTTGTTGTACTCCTAGGTATTTTATTCTCTTTGTAGCCATTGTGAATGGGCATTCACTCGTGATTTGGCTCTCTGTTTGTCTGTTATTAGTGTATAGGAATGCTTCACATTAATATTGTATCCTGAGACTTTGCTGAAGTTGATTCAGGAAACTCAAATCGTAAGGAGATTTAGGGCTGAGATGATGGTGTCTTCTAAATATACAATCATGTCATCTGCAAATAGAGATCATTTGACTTCATTTTTCCTAATTGAATATCCTTTATATCTTTTTCTTGCCTTATTGCTCTAGCCAGAACTTCCAATACTATGTTAAATGGGAATGGTGAGAGAGAGCATCCTTGTCTTGTGCCAGTTTTCAAAGGGAATACTTCCAGTTTTTGCCCATTCAGTGTGATATTGGCTGTGGGTTTGTCATAAATAGCTGTTAATTATTTTGATATATGTTCCGTCGATACCTAGTTTATTGAGCTTTTTTAGCAGAAAGACTGTTGAATTTTGTCAAAGGCCTTTTCTGCATCTATTGAGATAAACCTGTGGTTTTTGTCATTGGTTCTGTTTATCTGATGGATTGCATTTATAGATTTGCATATGTTGAATCAGCCTTGCATCCCAGGGATGAAGCTGACCTGATTGTGATGGACAAGCTTTTTGATCTGCTGTTAGATTTGGTTTGCCAGTATTTTACTGAGGATTTTTACATCAATGTTCATCATGGATATTGGCATGAAATTTTCTTTTTTAGTTGTGTCTCTGCCAGGTTTTGGTACCAGGATAATGTTGGTCTCAAAAAATGTGTTAGGGAGGATTCCCTCTTTTTGTATTTTTTGGAATAGTTTCAGAAGGAATGGTACCAGCTCCTCTTTGTATCTCTGGTAGAATTTGGCTATGAACCCCTCTGGTCCTGGACTTCTTTTGTTTGGTAAACTATTAATTGCTCCCTCAATTTCAGACCTTGTTGTTTGTTTATTCAAGGATTCAACTTCTTCCTAGTTTAGTCTTGGGAGGGTGTAAGTGTCCAGGAATTTTTCCATTTCTTCTAGATTTACTGGTTTATTTGCATAGAGGTGTTTGTAGTAATCTTTGATGGTAGTTTGTATTTTTGTGGGATCAGTGGTGATATTCCCGTTATCATTTTTTATTGCATCTATTTGATTTTTCTCTCCTTTCTTTTTTGTTAGTCTGGCTAGCAGTCTATCTAGTTTGGTTAATCTTTTCAAAAAACCAGCTCCTAGATTTGTTAATTATTGTAATAAACTTTGATAAGAGAGAGTACTTCTTGCTACTAAAGCATTATTCAGACTGATTAAAGGTAAATTTTGTGCAACATAATAATCCACATATGAAGAATTAAGATTTTATTTTGTTCACGACATGGCCTTACATCTGCTGGAAAACTCTTAACTTTCTAAAAATAACAAAACAGGAATTAACGTAGCATTTAAAATACATTTATAAATATGTAAATTATATATTGAGATAAATCTGTACAATAATATTTTGCAAATAATTTCTAATTTAAACATAAAAGGCTATTAAAAATCTATTAGATATGTGGTCTTCCATATAGCTATATAATACATATATCTAATATTAAATATTAAATAACTAATAGATATTAGATATGTCATAGTATATTCAATATTAGATATTCAGTATGTCTAATAGAATATTTAATATTACATATTCAACATATCTAGTATGATTCAGGAATGAAGACCTAAGTTGAGAGAGAGTTGAATTTTATTACAGAATAATCTTTGGTATGGCTGGAAATTGATTTTTAAAACCAAAGTACCAATGATCGAAGTAGACAAATATGTTTGCAATGCACATAATGATTTACTTTTACAAATTTACAAATAAATAAATAACTAAAATGTCCAAAGGCATGGGAAAACATTATGCTTATAAAATGTACAAAATAGTAAATAAAACTGACAGCATGAAAAATTGGTTGAGTGCACTGATAATTATGCAAAAGAAAGAGATAACATTTATGATTACATTTCAGCAAAAATGAATAAACTTTCTACGTAATGTCTGTGTGTATATAAAGGAAGATGTGTAACCACATACTGAAATTTTTAAATTATTGGCTTAGGGAGATAGAAATTGAAGGAGTCAGTGTTTCAGGTGAAATGATATTTTTGTTTTTTCATTTTCATTTGCTGTCTTATTTTAGTATACCTAACTCCAAGCTCCTACACCTCATATTGAACTTTTCAAATAAAAGATTTACAATAAATTTTGTGCTATTTAAATAAGATACTTCAAAGGAGATTTATTCATGATGTCTCCTTTGGTTTATCATATTTAGAAACTTCTTTCTGTTGAACAGGACATGTTTCTTTTAAATTTTAGATGTTTCTAATTCATATTCACATCATTACAGAGTTAATGAAGAGTAATATATTAATACAAATTTAATTATGGTAATTGAATGCCATTGTCTTTTCTTGTTGCTTTCTAAATAAAGTCGCAAAAGTAAAAATGATTAATATTTATTTCTAATGTTCAGTCAATTAATCCATGTGTCTTGCCAAGGCTCAATGTAGATTTTGAGATTTAATTAGCCTTAAACTAGCAATACAAATTTGATGTAGATGTTGTATGTACCCTAGTGGAAGGAACCATAAAATTATACTTTATAAATTTTAATACAATTAGGAATTTGTAAGTTTTAACTTAATTACATTAATGTGCTTAACATCAATCATAAAATGCTTTTGTATTCATGTTACATTGTACTTTGAATATTCATTTTTAATGAGAAAAACTGAAAGATGTGGAGGTCTTGGCTAAAATTCCGTAATAAAAATGAGTGATAGATTTATGTATTTCAACTTTGAAGGTTTTTTTTTCAGATTGGTCATACTGTTCTCCTAATATAACTGTTGTACATTAAAAGGCGTATCTTCCTTTCACATAAGGAAGCCATACTTGTACAGAATTCTCACACATTTATATTAAATTATATTAAATTACTATTAAATTCCAGAACCTCATTGAAAGAAAGGTGTTTACAAATAAAATAAGTTTTTTACATGTTCAATATTATTATTTCTCACATTTTTGCCACATGTATAAGTTACTGTTTAGAAATCAGAACAAGGCTAAATGTGTATATGTGTGTGTGTGTGTGTGTGTGTGTGTGTTACTTACCATAATTATACTAACTGTATTATAGTTGATTGATTATACTCTTTATGATCCTGTCTTTCAAAATTCATCAATGTCATTTTTCACAGACACAGAATATAATAATCCCCAAGTTTCTATGAAACCACAAAAATAAGCTGGATAACCAAAGCAACACTGAGGAAGAAAATCATGAAGTATAATGGAGGAATCATGCTCCATAGACCATAAATACAGAGCAGAGAGCCCAGAAATAAATCTAAACATACATAATCAATGAAGTTTTGACAAGCCAAAAGGACACAATAGGGAAAGGATAGTCTTGTCAATAAGGAGTGCTGAAAGAACTGAATTTCCACATGGAAAAGAATAAAATTAGACCATTATGTTACACCATGCACAAAAATTCACTTAGAAAGGACAGAAAACCTAAAGGTAAGATCTGAAAACATAAAACTCTTAGGAGAGAACACAGAGAAAGAAACACCTTGGCATTGGCCTTGGCAACTATTTTTTGGGTAACAAGCCAAAAGCCCAGTCTACAAAAGTAAAAATTAATAAATGAGACTGCATTAAACTAAAAAACATCGGCATAATAAAGGAAACAAGTAACAAATGAAAAAACCTACAAAATGGAAAAAAAATTGCAAGCTATTTGATAGGGAGTTAATATCAAATATTTATAAGGAAATTTTACAATGAGTAGCAGAAAAGCAAACTAATTAAAAAATGGGCAAATAACTTGAACAGACATATCTCCAAAGTAGACATAAAAACGGCCAACAGGTATGTGGAAAGTGCTCATTATTACAATCATAAGCAGAAACTAGTTAAAGCCACTATGAGATATCACCTCATACCTGTAAGGATAACTATTATAAAAAATACAAGAGAAAACAAATGTTGGCAAGGATGAAGAGGAAAGAAAACCTAGTACACTGTTAGTTGATATGTGGATTATTACGGTCATTGTAGAAAATAGCATGGTGGTTCTTACAGAAATTAGTAATAAAACTAACGTATGACCCAACAATCCGTCTTCTGCATATATATCTGAAAAGATGAAATCACCACATTGTAAGTAATGATATCTGCACTCCCATGTGCATTGTAGCATTATTCACCATTACCAAGTCATCAAAACTACTTAAATGTCTACTGATTGGTAAATGGATAAAGAACAAGTAATATACGTATTATGTATATAATATTTTATACACAAACATACACACATACACAATGAAATATTATTTAACCTTAGAAAAAGAAAGAAGATTCTGCACTTTTAGCAAGACAGATGGACCTGTAGGACATCAAGCTAAATGAAATAAGCTGGACATACATACACAAAAATTACCTGATCTTACTTCTGTGTGAAACTTCAAAAAAAGAGCTCAAATACAAAGAAAGAGTGTGAAACAGGTTACCAGTAGGGGTGGTGACAGGAGGGGTATAGAATAAATGAGAAAATATTGGTCAAAGGATAAAAAATAGCAGATATGTAGGATGAACAAGTCTAGAGACCTAATGTACAAAATTAGGACAAAAGTTAATAAAATATATTTTATTATGGATTTTTGTTAACTAATTAGATTTTAGCTGCTGTTGTCACAAAAAAATTAACTATTTGAGATGATAGATGTGCTAATCTGCTTCACAATGATAACAGTTTACTACCTATATGAATCTGATAGCCTCATGTTGTAAACATGAAATATATTTTTAATAACATCTATTTAAAAATAATATAATTTGATTCAGAGAGGTTTTTTGTCAATTACAGCATTGGCTATGGTAAAAATTGATCAATTATAAATTAAAGAATTCCTAAAGAATTCTTCTGTAAAAATTTGAAAACTATGGAAGCACATTGAGCGGGAGGATATTTAGGTCAAGTTACAAGTTTCATAGTGAACCCTACCAAAGGCAAACAAATGTAATTTTGTTTTGTGCTTATACTTATCATGCTTGTATATGTAGTATGAAACAAAAATTATTTCTGTGGATAGTGTAGCAAGTTGCAATTACCCAAATTTTATTGGGGACCTTTAAATGAATGAATAAATAATTATTTGCCATTGGTGATGTTTGTGAAATGGATGTTAAATATTATCCTTTAATAACTTATGTATAGGTAAAGTTTTATTGGTAATAGCCATATTCTGCATATTCTGCAATAAAGTAGAGGTTTCTACTTAGTAATTCTTTATAATAAATTCTATTTTGTGAAAAACATAACATCAATCAATATTTTATCAAGTTCAGCAATAGAGTGGGAATTCAACAAGAAAAAAACTTGCCTACAAATAGCTTGAGCAATGAAGCTGCCTAATGAAAACTTAAATGAACTATATATGTATCTTTAATTTTTCTAGTAGCCAAATATATTAGGTAAAAATAATTAAATAAAATTAATTTCAAAAACGGATTTTAACACATTCTATCTAAAATATTTTGATTTTAGAATTTAATCAATATAAAAAGTATAAGATATTTTACATTATTTTTATGCTATCTGTAAATTGGGTAGTTTACATTTACAGTATATTTAAATTCAGATACTTAATTTTTATTAGAAGTAATATATCTGTATGTGAATTTCAGAAAATTTACATTTGAAAAACTACCCTTATATACCAAAGGTTTTGCAAATAACATAAAATTATGTTTTAAATTTAAGTTTAATTAAAATTGAATAATTTTTTAAAAATCAGGTTTACATCACACTAGTGAAATTCCAATGGCTGACAAGCCATATGCCAGCTGTGCATTCCATCTAAAACATTACAAATCTCTAGTGAGTAAATCTGATACACAAATGGTATTATGTTTTACTCCAAGATGGATTGAAATGAAATGGAAAATTATTTGTGAAGTTATACATTCTGTCACTCTACAACATAACAGTATATGTATTTTACTTCATTTTTAAATTAATTTCGATTTACTAGTTCATTATAAGATAAAGACTTAGGTTAAATATACATGAGAAAATTGGAACAATATCTCTAATTAGAGATACGTAAAATAGGACTTTCTTTTTTAGGCAACTGTTTAAGACAATTTCTTTCAATTCCATTGTTCTGTTATCTTTTGAATTATTTACTTTGCAGACTTAATCTTGAAGGCCCTTACAAATACATTTGTCAAAACTTTTAATAGGCCTTCAAAACAACAGTTGGTGAGATGAGGTATACAATGTACTTTTCTATGCAAGATATGCCTCATTAATAAACATGTACTGGAGCCTAGTTTTAGTCATCCATCAATATTTATTCATTTTATGCTAAATTTTTATCTACTTGATAATTTCCCTAGGATCACACATATCTTGAACATGTAGATAAATATTGTATGATGTAATATTAATTAATATATTAAATTGTATAAACTATACACACAATTTTTATTTTATAGACTTTTTTGAGCTATATATATATTTCATATATATAATATATTTTTATGAGATATATATGTTTTAAATGAAAAATAACTTACAATTTAAAAATGAAAGAAATACATGGCTTATGATATGATGGAGAGACTATACAGTTAACTTTTTTTATTTGTTTTTTACATTAGAAATGAAAGAAATGCATGGCTTATGATATGATGGAAAGACTATACAGTAAACTTCTTTTATTTGTTTTTTACATCAGAAACGGTTAAAGACATTATCTATAACATATGTAAAAGGCTCTTTCATAAGAACTATATATGATTTCACATTTGAAGCTATCAAAGATACTTTAAAATATATACTTATATAAAATTCATCTTTTTGTTAATAGAAATTGACATTTAAATATTATCTCTTATAATGCCACAATATTTTGGTTTTTAGCAATATCTATTATGTGCTCAGCCTTTTGAGAGTAGTAAAAGGTATTAGAGCAGAGATGTTGGCAGAGAAAATATAAAAGACATATAAAAGAACTCATTATAAAGGAAAAATTAACAGGAATGATAGAACCTAAGATATAGCATTGCACTGAAAGCCTAAACTTGTTAGACATTTTTCTGATAGTTCTGGCTCATGGTAATAACATAACCTCAACCTGTGATCAATAGGTTGAAACTATATATATTGTCTTGAGTTTCTGATACACTAAGAAAAATTGATCAAAGTTCATAAAATCAGCATATCAATATTGCACACACATATATACATTTCTATAGAACAACATCTGAAATTTGAGGAAAATGTATTTTAATGATTGCTGGATTACAAACAAATAGGCTCTGAATGTGTAACTATTGATAAGAGCAAGTAGAAAATTAAATAAGGGAGGATGAGTTTATGCCCATATATTTTTCAGAACTAAACCTTGGATCAGTGATATGGTTTGGCTGTGTGCCCACCCAAATATCATTTTGAATCCCCATGTGTTGTGGAAGGGACCTGCTGAGAGTTTGAATAATGGGGGCAGGTCTTTCTGGTGATGTTCTTATGATAGTGAATAAGGTTCAGGAGATCTGATGGTTTTATAAGGGGAAGTTTCCCTGAACAAGCTCTCTATCTTGCCTGCTGCTATCCATGTAAGCCGTGACTTGCTCCTTCTTGCCTTCTGCCATACTTGTGAGGCCTCTGAAAACACGTGGAACTGTGTGTTAATTAAACCTCTTTCTTTTGTAAATTGACAAGTCTCAAGGTATGTCTTCATCAACAGCATGAAAATGGACAAATACAGTAAATTAGTACTGAGAGTGGATACCCAAAAATTTGGAAGCGACATTGGAACTGGGTAGCAGGCAGAGGTTGGAACAGTTTGGAGGGTTCAGAAGAAGATGGGAAAATGTGGGAAAGTTTAGAACATCCTGGATACTTGTTCAATGGCTTTGTCCAAAATGCTGTACATGGACAACAAAGTCCAGACTGAGCTGGTCTGAGATGGAGATGAGGAACTTGTTGGGAACTGGAGCAAAGGTGACTCTTATATGTTTTAGCAGACTGATGGCATTTTGGCCCTGCCCTGGAGTTTTGTGAAACTTTGAACCTTAGAGAGATGATTTAGGGTATCTGGCAGAAGATATTTCTAAGCAGCAAAGCATTCGAGATGTGACTTGGATTCTGTTAAAGGCATTTGGTTTTACAGGAAAAGCAGAGCATGAAAGTTTGGAAAATTTGCAGCCCGACAATGTGATAGTAAAGAAAATCCCATTATCTGAGGAGAAATTCAAGCCAGCTCTAGAAATTTGCATAAGTAACAAGGAACCAAATGTTAATCCACAAAACAATAGGGAAAATGTCTTCAGGGAATGTCAGAGGTTTTTCATGGCAGTCCCTTCCATCACAGGCCTAGAGGCCTAGGAGAAAAAAAATGGTTTCATGGGTCAGGCCAGGGTTCCTATTGTGTGCAACCTAGGGACTTGGTGCCCTGCATCCCAGTTGCTTTAGCCACGTCTGAAACAGGCCAATGCAGAGCTTGGGCCATGGCTTCAGAGGATGTAAGCCCCAAACCTTGGCATCTTCCACATTGTGTTGAGCCTGCAAATGCTCAGAGGTCAAGAATTGGGGTTAGGGAACCTCCACCTAGATTTCGGAAGATTTATGGAAATGCCTGGATCCCAGGCAGAAGTTGGCTGCAGGGGCATACTACTCATGGAGAACCTCTGCTAGGGCAGTGCAGAAGAGAAATGTGAGGTCAGGTCCCCCACTAAGAGTCCCTACTGGGGCATGACCTAGTGGAGCTGTGAAAAGAGGGTCATCATCCTTCAGATCCCAGAATGGTATATTCATAGACATCTTGCATTGTGTGCCCAGAAAAGCCACAAACACTCAGTGCCACCCTGTGAAAGCAGTCAGGAGGGAGACTGCACCCTGCAAAGCTTTGGGAGTGGAGCTGCCCAAGAACATGGGAACCCACCTTTGCATCAGCATGACCTGAATGTGAGGCATGGAGTCAAAGGAGATCATTTTGGAGCTTTAAGATTTGACTTCCTCACTGGATTTTTTAATTGCATGGGCCCTGTAGCCCCTTTATTTTGGACAATTTCTTTCATTTGGAATGACTGTATTTACTGAGTGCTTATATCCCCATTATGTCTGGGAAATAACTAACTTGCTTTTGATTTTACAGGATCATAGGCAGAAGGGACTTGCCTTGTCTTGGATGTGGTCTGTGGACTTTTGATTTAATGCTGAAATGAGTTAAGACATTGGGGTATACTATTGGGAAAGGATGATTGGTTTTGAAATGTGAGGACCTGAGGTTTGGGAGGAGACAGGGGTGGAATGATATGGTTTGGCTATGTCCTCACCCAAATCTCATCTTGAATCCCCAGGTGTTATGGGGAGGGCCCCAGTGGGAGGTAATTGAATTATGGGGCCAGGTCTTTTTCTTCTGTTCTCATGATAGTTAATAAGTCTCATGAGATGTGATGCTTTTATACAAGGGAGTTTCATTATAAACTCTCTCTCTTTGCCTGCTGTCATCCATGTAAGACAAGGCTTGCTTCTCCTTGCCTTCTGCCATGATGGGAAATTCTCCCCAGTCACATGCAGCTGTAAGTCCATTAAACCTCTTTCTTTTGTAAATTGCCCAGTTTTAGGTATGCATTTATCTGCAGTGTGAAAACGAACTAATACAGGCAGAATACTTTTATTGTAAACCAAAAAAATGAAACTGAATTAGTAAAAGGGATTAAGTATTTTATACATTTTTCAATGTAAAAAATATGTATAACACCAAATATGCAATTCAGCCATTGAATCATTTTAACTTGACATTGATAGCTAAGGTAAAATGATCACTTGAAAGTGACATTTTAAAAGACCATTGTAACGAAAGAATATATACACTGATGATGTTAATACACAAAATCCTCAGTGGTTGTGAAGAAAAAAATCTTTCTGGTTACAAGACCATTGTGAAAGGATGCTAACAGTGTAAGTATTGCCTGGATGTACTTTTCTTAGGAGATTGATTCAGTTGAACAAGACTTCCATAATTTAATGCAACTTGTATGTTTCTAATGGGGATTCAGATTTGCACCTTCTCAGACTGTGTTGAAAATAAATAAGTTTCTACAGTTTATGAAAAATACTGAATATGCCCTAAGAAAATACGTTTATCTCTTTTTTCTGTATTTTCACCACCTTACTATCTTACTTTCAATCTATTCTAATCTAAATAGAGTTTTTTAAAAAATTTATAACTGTGTTAGTCTGATTGCATTGCTGTAAAATAATACCTGACTAGATAATTTGTAACTAAAGAGGTTTATTTGACTCACAGTTCTGCAGGCTCTACATGATGCATGGTACCAGCATCTGATTTTTTCAGTCATGGAGAAAGGAAAGGATAGCCAATTTGATGAGGGAATGGCTAGGCTGTTTTAAATAACTAGCTCTTTCATGACTTCACAGAGAAAGAGCTCGCTCAATGCCATCAATAAGACACCAGCTCACTGATGAAGGATCATCCCCCATTACCCAAACCCTTCCACCAACCTCCAGTTCCTACATTGGGAATGACATTTCAACATGAGATTTGGAAGAAACAAATATCCAAACCACATCCATAACATAGTTATGATAAAACAAAAATGAACATATTCTGAGAGATAGTAGTTTTAAATCTTCTTTACATATTAAAAAGTATTTTACTTTTAAAACATATAGAACACAGGAAAATCCAAACATCTTTGTAAATTTTATAAAATATTAGCTGATACTATTGATAAAAAGGCAACAGCAATCAGATATTACACAGAAGTATGTTTTACCTGAAAAGATAAATTTTAAAATATACAAAATTTTTAATTTATATTGTTCATATTTGGTAACATTTTCTTTAAATTTAACTATAAATACATGTTATCTGTAGAGTGTTTAACATATTAGTTGTCAAGACTGTCAGTTCATTCACATTAATGCTCCTGAAACTTTTCTATAAACAAATTTTAAAAAATATTATTTAAATATTGGTAAGAATGTGTTTGATTCTAATTTTGATCTTACATTAGGTAATGTAATCTTTTTTTAATACAATAGGATACAGTATATGATATTTAACTCAGTTTGGCAAATATAGTGTGAATGAAGGAGCCTTTTAGTAGGACTGAGCAAAGAGTTACCTGTTACAAGATTAGGCTAAAAATTGTATAGATTAATTATTAATATAAATAATATGAATAGAATGTAAATACTGTTTAATCTTTAGCCTCTAAACTTTAATAACTAATTAGACTTCTCATTTAAATATTTTAAATATAAAATGTCAATAGCTTCTCTAAAAATACAGATATAAAAAATAAATATTCATTATATTTAAAATAATTATTTAATCATACTGCTAAATGACTAATTTATTCAAAATAGTCATAAAATAATAATTGACATAATATACATACATATGTATAATTATGGCATCATATAACATTTGAATGTCACACTTTAACATAAAATAAACTATAGAAATATAATTTAGTATATGATTTCATAATATGAAATAATTATGTCAATTAAAATACACTGTGAATAAAATTAATTATAAAAATTTAGAATTTGTTGTTATATTTTGTCCTAAATATAGTAAGGCTATATTGGACTTTAAATTTTTACAGTTATAAATGGAGTAAAACTGTCAATGTAAAACAATTTGACAGCTCTTATTTGCCAAAATTATCCTATAAATCTAATAACCTGACAGTAACATAGAAGCCAAAATATGTGATTTGCCATAGAAAATGAAGCACCTAAAAATCCTGATGTTTGTAGGACCCTTGGGGGTAGAAAATCATCAAAGGCAACTAGAAAATGTAATGTCAACCTGATATAATACAGCCCACAGGGAATCTGAAGCAATCGGGGAAAAAAATGAGTAGGCAACAGCAGATGTTTTACTGTAGGGACAATTAGAGAGCAATAATTAAAGACCAAGATAGGATCTAGAAAAGAGTACAATAATTCTACTTGGAGGAGGAAATTAAAAGAAGGATGAAACCATTTACAGCAATTACGCCGCTATTTGCTAAAGGTGATATTTGTAATCAAAAACAGAGACACAAACACACAAACAAAACTGAACCAAACCAACAAATGCTCCAGCAATCCAACAACAGAAGAGTTGCTGTTACAGAACATAGCCAGAATTAATTTCACCAGTTATTTTAAGATGAAAGAGATATGTACACAAAACAAATTTTTATAGGAGTTATGATATTGATATATTTCTCTTTACCTCATTAATCCTGCTTGGGATATTCATGAAACAACAGAATCTAATTTAGTTTGTAAACCAGCCCATACCACTAATCTGCATTGCTACTGGAAAGGTTTTCTCATAGTTCTTGAGACTCAATTTTATTATTATAGAATAAAATATACAGTATGTGATCTGCAGTTGCTTTTTTGTATTCTAACATTCTATAATATATCTGACTGTTAAATACATTTGTTGTCATTTTTCTTTTTGAAAAATAGTTCTTTACTTTGTATTGAACATAGAGTTTTTGATGACGTAAAATGTTCTTGATCTACTTTTGTATAGCATAAGATTTAACAAAAGATGGAAATTTCACAAACAGAAGGTAAAAGAAAGGGGAAAATAGGAAGGGCAGAGAAATGGTGTTACTGAATCAAACATAACTTCAAGTTCCTTTTTCCAATGCAAAGTAAACTATATATTAAATTCATATGTGCTTCAAGTTGAAGTTTTTAATTGGTGAAATCTGAATTCTCTTTTAATATGCTCTAGGGAAAGATAAAATCACATATGCAATCACATACAATCTTATTACTGGCTTGGGAACTTGCTCAAACTCTACTTTTACAAACCAGGTATAAGCTCTGTTTCACATACTCAATTCTGTTACAACAAATTCTGTGATTTACATATGATGGGCTATAATATATGGTCTTACATTCCTATACATTTTCTTTAACTATTTTTTTAGGCTGCATTATTCTAGAGGTTCTTGACTTTGACATATCAATAAAGATGTAGGTATATAGTTGAGATAACAGAGCTGTAGTATTTTCCATTTGGTATCCCATTTGATGATTGAGAACAATTAAACCCTAAAAGTCCTGGAGATCCACGAATTTCAGGGAACTGGCATGGGGTTATGTAAGGTGCTGACAAAAGCAAGAAGACAACTTTTCTGCTTTTACCAAAAAGGGCTTATTTCTGCCTGAAAGTTTGATGAGATAGCGCATTACTGATCAGAGTAAAGGGCTCATGCCTTTCTTGACCTCGTCTTACTGCCTCACTGACAGATATACTGATCTCTGGAGCAGATATTTCAATAGTTACCAACGGCCTACGTAGGATGTACCATAAATTCAAATTGTTTAATGCACATTGTTTCTTCAATCAATTGTGAAATCCCCAAGAAGAAATTTTCTCATATATTTATTCAGTGTTGTATTACAGGACCTAGAAAAGGGAATGGTACATGCTAATTACCAAAAAGAAAATGAATTTAAGTTTTGGATATTTTGTGTGAGAGTGACAGAAGGCCGATCCTCTCTACAGTTTAGCCTCCCAGTGGATTTGAATGAAAAACAGAGATTTTTAAATTTGTATATCTCCAAGTTGTTAGAAGTCATAATGACTAAGATCTGAACATTGTACAAAAATGTTTACTGCAGATTGAAGGTCCTGAAACATTTAAATACAGGAAAAAATTATTAATTTTCCAAATAGTATAGTGGCATAAAAAATTTCTAGAGTTCTTCATGTGTTGTTTTTAGTTTAGAATAAACTATATCTTATTATGTGAAAGTACATAAAAACCCTAGAAAAGAAGATAAAATTTAGGTTAGTTGAGAAGTGTGGAACGTAAGATTAATTGCAGAATCAGAATCAGCAAGCAGGGAGACTTACACACTAAATAATTTTTAATTGTTTGGTAATTGAATATTATATGGGGAAAATTAGAACCAAAATATCAGAATTTATTATATCTAGCATTAGATATTTAAAGATATAGGTCTTTAGGATCATCTTTCTTTTTTAACCTTGAAACACTATTTTTATTTCATTTTTATTGTAATAGTAATACATTTTCAGTATGAAATGTTAAACGACAGTGAGGTACACAAAGAAGAAAGGTAACACCTCTATAATTCCACTCACCAGAATTAATCACAATTAATACTCAAATTTATAATCTTCCAAATATTAGGTGTTGAATTATACCTGTTCTCTTACATCTTATCTTGAAACTTGCTGTTTCCCGTCACCTATATCTGGCATTTCTCCCGATGTTATCCCTCCCCAACTTCCCTACCTCCCCACTGTCCCTCCGCATTCCCCCACAACAGAACCCAGTGTGTGATGCTCCACTCCCTGTGTCCATGTGTTCTCCTTGTTCAACACCTGCCTATGAGTGAGAACACATAGTGTTTGATTTTCTGTTCTTGTGTCAGTTTGCTGAGAATGATGATTTCCATATTTGTCCATGTCCCTACAGAGGACACGAACTCATCATTTTTTATGGCTGCATAGTATTCTATGGTGTATATGTGCTACATTTTCCTTGTCCAGTCTATCATCGATGGGCATTTGGGTTGCTTCCAAGTCTTTGCTATTGTAAATAGCAATGAACATACATGTGCATTTGTCTTCATAATAGAACTATTTATAATCCTTTGGATATATATCCAGTAATGGGATTGCTGGGTTAAATGGAATTTCTATTTCTAGGTCCTTGAGGAATTGCCACACTGTCTTCCACAATGGTTGAACTAATTTACACTCCTACCAACAGTGTAAAAGTGTTCCTATTTCTCCACATCTTCTCCAGCATCTGTTGTCTCTAGACTTTTTAATGATCGCCATTCTAACTGCTGTGAGGTGGTATCTCAATGTGGTTGTGATTTGCATCTCTCTAATGATCAATGATGATGAGCATTTTTTTAATATGTTTGTTGGCTTCATATATGTCTTCTTTTGAAAAGTGTCTGTTAATATCTTTTGCCCACTTTTGAATGGGTTTGTTTGATATTTTCTTGTAAATCTGTTTTAGTTCTTTGTAGATTGTGGTTATTAGCTCTTTGCCGGGAGGGTAGATTGCAAAATTTTTTGCCCATTCTTTTGGTTGCCTGTTCACTCTAATGATTGTTTCTTTTGCTTTACAGAAGCTCTGGAGTTTAATTAGATCCCATTTGTCTATTTTGGCTTTTGTTGCCAATGCTTTTGGTGTTTTAGTCATGAAGTCTTTGCCTATGCGTATATCCTGAATGGTTTTGCCTAGGTTTTCTTCTAGGGTTTCTATGGTGTTAGATCTTATGTTTAAGTCTTTAATCCATCTGGAGTTAATTTTAGTGTAAGTTGTCAGGAAGGGGTCTAGTTTCTGCTTTCTGCACCTAGCTATCCAGTTTTCCCAACACCATTTATTAAACAGGGAGTCCTTTCCCCGTTGCTTGTTTTTGTCAGGTTTGTCAAAGATCAGGTGGTTGTAGATATATGGCATTTCCTTTGAGCCTCTATTCTGTTCCATTGGTCTATGTCTCTGTTTTGGTACCGGTACCATGCTGTTTTGATTACTGTAGCCCTGTAATATAGTTTGAAGTCAGGTAGTGTGATGCTTCCAGCTTTGTTCTTTTTGCTTAGGATTGTCTGGGATATGCAGGCTCTCTTTTAGTTCTATATGAAGTTTATGGTGATTTTTTCCAATTCTGTGAAGAGGGTCATTGATAGCTTGATGGGGATAGCATTGAATCTATAAATAACTTTAGTTAGTATGACCATTTTCACAATATTGATTCTTCCTAACCATGAGCATGGAATATTTTTCCATCTGTTTGTGTCCTCTCTTATTTCATTGAGCAGTGGTTTGTAGTTCTCCTTGAAGAGGTCCTTTGCATTCTTTGTTAGTTGTATTCCTAGGTATTTTATTCTCTTTGTAGCAATTGTGAATGGCAGTTTGTTCTTGATTTGGCTCTCTTTAAGTCTGTTATTGGT
>CAUYNB010009733.1:0-43172 GCA_963574225.1 Lagothrix lagotricha | reverse complement strand
TGATTACTGGATGTTGTCAGATACCCTGATTTCTCCCTCATTTTGCTTGAGCACATGTTTAAGTGACTCTTTTTAAAAAACTTTTCTTAAATTTTTATTTTTTTAGATGGAGTCTTGCTCTGTCACCCAGGCTGGAGTGCAATGATGCAATCTCGGATCACTGCAACCCCTGCCTCCTGGGTTCAAGCGATTTTCCTGCCTCAGCCTCCCGAGTAGCTGGGATTACAATCACACGCCACCATGCCTGGCTAATTTTTGTATGTTTAGTAGAGACGAGGTTTCACCACTTCGGACAGGCTGGTCTTGAACTCCTGACCTCATGGTCCATCCACATCTCCCTCCCAAAGTGCTGGGATTACAGGTGTGAGCCACCTTGCCTGGCCCACTGGTTTGATTTCTGCTCTTTTATAGGTTCCATTTTTTTCCTTTTTGGAAATTTAGAGTCTTCTTTATATTTAGAGTTCAAACATTTCACATGGTTAATGTTTGTTTGTTTTGTTTTAGTTCTGTACTAGTGGATGCTTTCAGTTCTAGGAAATTTTTTTTGCATTTTTTTTGATAATTTCCTGTCCTTCATTTACTTTGTTTTCTCTTTCTCATATAACAGTACTGTTGAACTGATTCTTCATCTATCTTATTTTCTCTCAGAATTTCCAACTCTTTATATATTTATTCTATTTATTTTTTTCCCTGAGAGACAGCCTGACTCTGCTGTCCAGGCTGGAGTGCAGTGGCATTATTTTGGCTCCCTGCAACCTCCACCTCTGGGCTTAAGCCATCCTCCCAACTCAGCCACCTGAGTAGCTGGGACTACAGGCACAAGTCACCATGCTTGGCTAATTTTTGTATTTTTTTGTAGAGACGGGGTTTTGCCATGTTGCATAGTCAGCTCTTGAACTCCTGGGCTCAAACAATCTGCCTTCCTTGGCCTCCCAAAGTGTTGGGATTGTAGGCGAGAGCCACCACACCTGGCCCTGTTTTCTTTTTCTTTTGTTTTTTGAGATAAGGTCTCTTGTTCTGTCACCCAGGCTGGGGTGAAGCACCACAATCCTGGCTCACTGCTGTCTTGACCTCCCAGGATCAAGCAATACTCCCACCTCAGCCTCCTGAGTAGCTAGGACCACAGGTGTACATCACCATACCTGGCTAAGTTTTAAAAATTTTTATAGAGATGGGGTCTCACTATGTTCCCCAGGCTTCTTCTATTTTATTTTAAAAGTTCAGTGACTTTATCTTTCAATACTTTAATTAAATTTATAATTTGGCCAGTTTCTTAAATTTCAAGATCTACTTTTTTGAGATAGAGTCTTGCTCTGTGGCCCAGGCTGAAGTGCGGAGGCGCAATCTTGGCTCACTGCAGCCTCTGCCCCCGAGTTCCAGTAATTCTCCTGCCTCAGCCTCCTGGGTAGCTGGGATTACAGGCATCTGCCACCATGCCAGGCAAATTTTGGTATTTTTAGTAGAGATGGGGTTTTGCCATGTTGGCCAGGCTGGTCTCGAACTCCTGACCTCAGGTGATCTGCCCACCTTGGCCTCCTAAAGTGCTGGGATTATAGGCATGAGCCACTGTGCCCGGCCAAGATCTACTTTTAAATCTTGGATGTTACTTTTTCTGAGTATGCTAGCATACTAGTTAAGTTTTCTAAAATCTCTGAAGTTTCTGTTTATCTCCCCCACATTTCACATTGGAGAATTCTCTCTCTTTTTTTTTTTTTTTTTTATGGTGCTGTGACTCAAATGATACTTATATTAAATATCTAATAACTCTTAGTTTTCTTTTCATATATAAGATGAGGCAGTTGGAATGCTGATGAGGAGTCTTATGAACTTGGGAGGTGTCTTCGTCTATTTTATGTTGCTATAAAGGTAGGCCTGTGGCTGGGTAATTTATAAAGAAAACGCGTTTATTTAGCTCACGATTCTGCAGGCTGTACAAGAAAAAAGGCACAGGCATCTGCTCAGTTCTGGTGACGGCTTTTGTGCTGCATCAAAACACGGTGGTGGAGATCAAGGGAAAGTGTCTGCGCACATGCAAAGAGAGATCAAACCCGAGGTGAGTCCTGGCTTTACAACAAACCAAAGGAAAAATCCATTTTCCTGATAACCAATGTAGCTTTGCAAGTGTGAGAACTCACTACTGCAAGAATGACAGCAAGTCATTCATGAAGAATCTGCCCCCATGACCCAAACACCTTCTACCAGGCCCCACCTCCCAATACTATCACACTAGGGATAAAATTTCAACATGAGATTTGGTGGAGACACAAAAAAAACCATATCCAAACCATAGCAGGAAGTTCCTGTCAACTTGCCCAACTTCACTTTAAAGTGAAGTAGGAGTGGGTAGGAAACCAGCTACTGTGCTAGGATAAAGAATGCTTTAGTCTTAGGCCATTCAATATTCAGTTGTCCCAAATCTCCCCAGATTATGAGAATGCTTAATTTTAGCCTGGGATAAATGCCTAGATATTGTTTCTGAGATATAGGGAGGGTTCTGCTCTTCCTTATACAGACCTTTATTTAGTCTACCTGTTCTCAACCCTGCTTGTCACTCTTCCTCTGTCTTGTAGGTATCTCCAAATCTCAGTCTCCCTAAAGTACTTCTGGGCTGATAGGTGCCCTTCATTTCTGCAGTACCCTCTATACCCATTCTATATTATGGTTTTCTCCATTCTATTTTGTCAGACCACACTTACTGTTTTTGCATGTCAATTAAAAAAAAAAAACTATCTTCTGATGGCCCCCTTCTGATTTTCTATCTTGTATCATTTTCATTTATCAACATTTTATTGGGTTTCAGGAAGAAGAGGCAGTAAATATATGTGCTCAGTTAGCTAGCTTTAATCAAAAATCCTAAATGTAGGTTTTCAAAAAGATATCTGGAGCAGGGTAGGAAATTATATTTTTTGCCAGTGTGGTGGCAAAAAATAAAAATCTGAATCGGTGTTAGGACAGTATTTCTGTGTATACCTTAGTGCTTAGTAACGGGACTCTCCAGATCCACATATGTTAAGGACATGATGTATTTCAGACACCTACTTCAAACCTCACTTTACAGTTAAGTAAGACCACAAGTAGAATGATTTGCCCCAGGCCACACAAGTAGACAGTGGGAGAATGAGAACAGAAAGATCTATTGACTCCTAGTTGACTTTTCTCTTACCTTACCACACTGCTAGGGAGTAGCAAGATGGGGGGATCATGAGTCAGATGAGAAAGGTCATGACAAATAGTCAAAGGATGACTTTTCCTGGGTAATTAGCCGGATGTCCAAGAAATGAAATGCTGGTCTGGCAGCACATGGTCTAACAGTTGGTAGTCATATGTAGGAAGTACTGTAGGGGGAGATGACAGCAGGCCCAGGAACTGCAGTGATCCAAGTGCGAGTCGATCCTGGGAAGGAAAAATTATTACAGAGTCTAGGCAGGATGAAACAGTAGAAACTGGTGAGTGAATGAATGTGAACGCTGAGGAGCGACTGGAATTTGTTGGAGGGATTATGAGGCAACATAAAGTGGTTAATTACTGTCGTGGGGGTAAGCAGGAGTAAAATGATGGCTTTTAACTCCTCTCAAGGACACTGAAAATTATTTTAATAAACACTGGAAGGCTGGGAATAAATATAATTCACACCATTCTTACTTTCTTGGTTTAGAGATAGCTTATCTACATCCTTACATTAATGGCTACCCTCTGCATGGCTTCAAAAAAAAAAAAAAAAAAACCACACACACACAAAACAAAAAACAAAACCGGCTGCGAGTCTGCCCGAGAAAATCGGGTTGCCAGACTCCAGGCCCCAGCTGCCTGCCCCGTCGCCTAGCTGTCGGAGGCTAAATAAACAGCTCCCGAAGCAGTGTTTGGCACAGTGCACGGTCGGAGCGTGGACATTAATTTCCGCCCACGCTCCCCACGTCCTGGTAGGATCACCACAGAACACGACGTCCAGTACTGGGGTCCTCGGCGATGCCCCTGTGCGCAGTCCCGCACGTCTCAGGTCAGATGACCACTAACTCCGTGGCCACGTTCCGCGAAGCTAAGGGGAAAAAAGCTTCCTTGGCACAAAGCGTACCCCCGGTAGCCCGGAATGATCCCGGAACTGCTCCCGCTGCGCTTGCGGCCCCGGGCGTGGGTAACGGGCCACGAGAAGGGGGTGGGGCGCCGCTTAGGTTTGGGAAGACAGGACGCTGCTCCTCGGGCTTCCAGCGTCCACTTCCTACGGTAAGCAGGAGGAGACAAACGCCGCCCTGCGCTCGCGGAGCCGGCCCCGGCTCTCCCCTCCCTTGGCCTCAGGGGTCGTATGTGAGAGTGTATGTGTGTGTGTGTGTGTGTGTGTGTGTGTGTGTACGCAAGGACGCTAAGCGCCCTTCATTTCTGTTTCGGTGCCAATCGACCGCCGTGGCGCCGAATCTCCCTCGCTTCCCAGCCCCTCACCCGCGTGCCCCGGAAGGCGCCCGCAGGTCCCCGGGCCGACGCGTCACACTCCCGGGAGGCTGAGGAAAAGCTAGGCACCCGGGCCAGGAGCCCGGGGAGGCGCGCGGCGTCCCGCGGCGGGGCTGAGGGCGGGACTGGGTGTCTCGCGCAGGGGGCGGGGCGCAGTGACGTCGCGGGCGCCCGGGCAGTGCTGTGGCTGTGGCGGCGGCGGCGGTGGTGGTAGTGCTGGCGGCGGTGGCGGCGGCGCCCGGGCGGCAGCGGCAGCGGCAGCAACAGCGGCAGTCCCGAGGAGGGTGAGACGGCCGCAGCGGCGGCAGCGCGGAAGTCGCGCGGAACCCAGAGCTTCCACCCTGTCGGTAGCGCTGAGGCTTTCGCCTTTCCTACCCGGCTTCTTGCTCACGGCCCGAGCTGGGCTGGGCAGGGCAGGGCAGCGCGCCCCCGGGGAGGGGCGGAGCTGTAGGTGAGGCTTCGGGACCCCCTCCCCCTCCTCGCCAGCCCGGGGGGTGAGGAGGGTCGGGCCCCACCCAGACCCGCGGACCACCGGCTCCCACCCGCGGGCTCCACCCAGCCAGGCTCTGGGATTGGGCGGGAGCCGAGGCGCTAGATGTGGGGAGCCCCGAGCGGGAGGTGGGAGGCGGGGGACAGGGGCTCTGGGCACTCGGGGAGCGAAGGGTCGGAGGCTTAGGAGTCGTGAGACTGCGGACAAGGTAGTGGGGAGACGGGGAAAATAGGGAGCCATGAGGTTAGGGTGCGGTCAGGGTGGATCTGTGGGTTAGGTGAGTGATGTAAAATGTTGAAGATGATTCTTTTCTTTTTGATGAAATGGTGAGATAAAAGATGAAGTGTTGTATTTCAAAAGGAAGATGAGCCATGCATATTGCCTTTGAGGCAGTTGGAGAACCTATTGCACTAGATCTCACGTTTCTACTTTAGGGTTTGATTCTTTTTCTTCTGGCGGGGTGGGAGGGGAGGTGGGAGAGGGAAGACAATCCTCTTGCTTTGGCTCAGGTAAATTGTAAGCGTGGATGGATCTGCAAGTTTTACACCCAAGAAGAGGGAGATCTTCGATTTAGACAACTTCATTCTGGCACCCACCATTTGGGTATAGGTCGCATTACACTTAGCTGCTTCAAGGTGGTGTCTTCCAGTTTTTGTTTGTTTTGTTTTTTCCCTGTGCCTAAAAGATCTCTTTATACCCAGGCTTTATGGACCCTTGCGAGAAGACCCCAGACTCAGGTGGTTGCTTTCGAAGACACATTTCTGAGTAATAGTTGCAGGTGGTTGTGGTTGACTGCTTTGGGTGGATAAAGTGAACAATTCGAACAGTTCTGTTGGAGCTAATTACAGGAAAAATGCTTAAATGTTTTAAAGTACAACCGTCTTTTACAGCGTGTTGCTCAGTAGACCTTGACTTTTAGACATTTTTGTATTCAATGCTAAATTGTTGGATTTTTTTTTTCTTTTTAAATAATTCTGCCATGGAACCGCGTGTAGTCTGAACACATAAATTGTTGGATTTTAATTTCTCATTTGCAGTTATATTTATTAAACACTTTAAAAATGAAATGAAACTTTGTTTTTTTAGTAGGTCCCTCAATTTCTGAGAAATGTTCTTGGAGTCAATTGCTTTGAAAACATTTTGGGGGCATGTGTCTCAATTCGTATGGAAATATTACTAAGAGTAAGCAGCGTTCAGTGTTCTTCACATCACTCTTTCACAACTTAGCACTGTGAATCAGAATCTTCTTTTCTGCATTCCTGCTCCCTGTTAGATTACAGTATTCACTAGTCCTACTTATCGGTTAGTGTCAGTTAAGCTATTTCTTGTTCAGAAAACAGGTCCCACGATGACGTATTATGTAATGGATGGAAGTAGACATGGCTCTCAAAAATTCATTTATGGAGGAAGCGAAACTGTCATGAAGTGAGATTTAAGCAGTGACTTTCCCAAGACTTACCCAGGTTATTTGGGAAGATAGCCAGAGAAGTACTTTGTGTAACTCAAAAGAGAAATATACAGATATGAATTTCAGTAGTTGCGGATCATTGCTTTTTCTAAGTGCCTACTTAATGAGCAGATTATTGTCTTCCAGCGAATACTTCTACTTGTAGAGAGGTATAGGAAACAGGATATAATAGGTATTAAGTGAGAAAATGTGTGGTCCAATTTACCGTTATAAATAAAAGATTTAATTAACTGTATTCAGTTAATTCATTTGGTAAAGTGAATAGTTTTGACTTTGGATTAGTTAGAAGGAAAACTTAAAATATCTAGTTTTGGCTTTTAAATTATACATAGATTTAAACAATTGGGACAAATCTGAACTAAGATACTGGGCAAAATTTGTGTGCACTCCTAAAACGACATTTGCATGGCTGGTAGTAAGCTGTGATTCTTGTTCTTGGAATGAACTCACATAATTTGGGGGAAAGTCTAAGGTAAAAGTAAGCTATTTCATTTAGCATTTCTTGTGCCTGAAAATATGCCTACATTTTATTTTTCACAAAACGTTGCTGGCTAGTCATTACTTGTGATATCCTTGTTGAATCTACTGAGGTGTTCTTTTTTTTCCTTCGTTACCTACGTGATTGATAAGTATGCCAGTCTGTTAATTCAACATTAATACTGTAAACTTGAAAGTGAAGGTTATCATAGCAACAGCTGCTCTGTTTTACACTATGGTTACATTTAGAAGTAGTATGAGAGTTGTTAAATGTGCGTTTTACACATATTCTATCAGAAACATTAATGGAGAAAGATCAAGGAATGAAGTATTTTGGTTAAGAATCAGTACATTGATTATCAGTTTTCAGAGACATATAATAAAATAAACTTAGTATACAGATTATGTGGAGTATAATTTTTTTCTTATTTATTTTTTATTTTTTTGAGATGGAGTCTTGCTCTGTTGCCCATGCTAGAGTGCAATGGCTCGATCTCTGCTCACTGCAACCTCCGCCTCCTGGATTCAAGTGATTCTCCTGCCTCAGCCTCCCAAGTAGCTGGAATTACAGGCACACGCCATCATACCGGGTTAATTTTTGTATTTTGAGTAGAGACAGGGTTTCACCATGTTGGTCAGGTTGGTCTTGAACTCCTGACCTTGTGACCCGCCTGCCTTGGCCTCCCAAAGTGCTGGGATTACAGGCATGAGCCATTGTGCCTGGCCTCTTATTTATTTAATTTTTATTTTTATGTGGAATATAATTTAAATCTGTTGCCAAGTCTAGCAGTGTATTAGAGTTTGGGTTTTGGAGTCAGAGTGCCTGAGTTCAAATCCTGGCTTTGCCATGGTATAATGTAGGGCAAAATGCTTAGTGTTGTTTGTTTCCCAACATTAACTTGTGCCTTAATTTCTTCACTGCAAAATAAAAATAATGACAGTAGTACCTAACCTCTTTTTTTTTTTTTTTGAGATGGAGTTTCGCTCTTGTTGCCCAGGCTGGAGTGCAGTGGCGCATTCTCTGCTCACCGCAACCTCTGCCTCCTGGGTTCAAGTGATTCTCCTGTCTCAGCCTCCCAAGTAGCTGGGATTATAGGCATGTGCCACCACGCCCGGCTAATTTTTTTGTAATTTTAGTAGAGACAGGGTTTGCCATGTTGGCCGGGATGGTCTTGATCTCTTGACCTCGTGATTCACCAGCCTTGGCCTCCCAAAGTGCTGGGATTACAGGTGTGAGCCACCGCACCCGGCCAGTACCTAACCTCTTAAGCTGGTCAGATGAATTAATTCATGTGTTTAGAACAATTTAAGCACATAATTAGCTGGTTCACTAACATCTTTTGAAGTTTTACTGTGAATACTATACTTAATAAGTATATATTAAATACGTGTTATGTACCACATATTCTACATGCTGGTATCATAGCAGTGAATGGGTCTCCCAGCACGTTGGGAGGCATGGCTGGGCAACATAGTGAGACCACGTCTCTGCAAAAATAAAAAAATTTAGCATGGTGGTACGTGCCTATAGTCTCAGCTACTCAGGAGACTGATGCAGGAGAATCACTTGAACCCATGGTTCAAGGCTGCAGTGAGCTGTCATTTGTCATTGCACTCCAGCCTGGGTGACCATATGAGTGAGACTCCATCTTAAATGAATGAATGAGTGAATGAAAGGGCAATAGGAGCTTATATTGTACTTTTTTCAGTTGAGAGTATATCTGACCAAGGTGAATGGTGAGAAGGGGTTGGATTTTGGATAATTTTGAGGATAGACCTATAGAATTTGGTGGTGATTGGATGTGGGATGTGAGCAAAACAGAAGAATAAAGAACAAGGTTTTTGGCCTGTGTAACTAGAAGAATAAAGTTGCCAGTAACTGAGATGGAGAATGGTAGTTGGTGGAGCATGTTTGTGGAGAAACCAGAAGTTCAGGGTGATGTCTTGGAAGAGTGAGAAATGTGGCTGTTTTCAGCTTATTTGCAGTATTTAAAATTATGAGGTAGGTGAGATCATCAGGGAAGTGAATTTTGGTAGAGAAGAGATCCAGACGTCTGAGCCTTGGCCACTGATTCATTCACTTATTTATTCAGAAGTTATTTAGTGAGTATGGTTCTTCTAGATACTTTTTTAGGCATTGGGGGTATAACAGTGAACAAACAAAATCTTCACCTTCATGTAACTTACCCTCTAGATACACCAGGGGGTTGGGGAGGGGCGGGGGAGATTGAAGAGGAACCAGTAAAGGAGAGTGATAAGAAATCATTGAGTTGGGAGGAAAATCAGGGGAGTATGATGTTCTAGAAGTGAAGGAAAGGCAGCTTTCAACAAGGAGGGAACGATCAACTGTGTCATTGTTTAAAGTTGTGTCAGAATGTTAAGTAAGAGAGAATTCTGCTTGATTATAATGTCTAATAAGAGAGAACTGACTAAATACGTTTTAGTATGAGATAGATGAGGCAAGTGTAAGAATCTTTTAGTGTTTTACTTCTCTGGGTTGATTTTTTTTTTCTTCTTTTTTTTTTCTCCACCTGCAACTGTCTTGATTGAGTTATACTCTGGGTTGATTTTTAGGAAATATTTCAGTCAGGCGCATGCCTGTAGTTCTAGCTACTCTGGAGGCTAAGGCAGGAGGATCGTTTGAGCCCAGGAGATCAAGGCTATCTAGTATGCTGTGATTGCATCTGTTTATAGCCACTGCACTCCAGCCTGGGCAACATAGTGAGACCTCATCTCTAATTAAAACAAAAATTCATTCTTTTCAGAACAAAATAGGTAGCCTGGGAATGCTAAGGAAAGGTATGTTACTTTTTATTGTTGTTGTTATATACATTTATTTTAAGAAATAAGTAATATATGTACTACATTAGAAAGTACAAGAGAATATACAGTTAAAAGTCTTTCTGATCCTATTTAGTTCTTTCTGAAGGCAATCACTGTTTACAGTTTCTTGTTTTTTCTTTTTAACCAGTGAAATTCTGTGTAATATGGCATTCAGCTATTCTAAAATTGCATAAATATAAGAAATATTTTATCTTCCACTCTGATATTGAAGCCTGGTAATATTTTATACTTTTTGAGAAGAGTTTTAGTCTGTTATCCAGTCTGGAATGCAATGGTGTGGTTATAACGTATTGCAACCTTGGGGTCCTGGGCTCAAGCGATCTTCTCACCTCAGCCTCCAGAGTAGCTGGGACTGTAGCCATATGCCACCATGCCTGGCTAATTAAAAAAAAAATGTAGAGAGACAAGGCGTAATTATGTTGTCCAGGTACTATTTTAGAGTAGATTACTTAAAAGTTAGTTTTAGAAGCCTGTCAAGGGAAATAGTGACTGCTAGGATCAAACATGGATTCATTAAGTCACATCAGACAGTAGTTGCCTAGAATTGACTTGGTTACTTAACTGATACATAAAGGAAATGCAATAGTTGGACTTTATCTAGATGTCACTAGGTTTTTTCATGCCGTCTTTGTGGAAAGTATGAACATGTGTCCTAGATTTCTTGAGGACAGGAACTATCTAATAGGTACTTACTAAATACTTGATGAATGAATGGATGCTAGCATAATAATGTGAATTTACAACCTGTTGAATGGCTATCCCCAGGAAATAAAGAGGTGCTTATTGAGGATGATGGGTTTGAGAAACTTGGTGTTAGATAACTCATCCATACATTTATTGAAATGACACAGGATGGTAGCAAGACTGGTGGCATAGAGGATAATGGCAGCTGTGAACTAGTTGCTAGCATATCCTTACTGAGTATGGGGGATGTCTAGGTCATCATTAGGTGATAGTGAAAAGGTAGAAAGAAGTTGACTGTGCTGCTGAATAGCATGAGAATTAGACTAAGCATTTTACATAAGGGTTCAAGAATAGTGGTCTGGAACTGGCACTGGCAGAAAGGAAAGTACCAGCCTCATTTTCCAATATTGGGTGTGGCGTGTCAGAGACTGAGTAGCTTTCACTTAAAAGGACTATATGAGAAAAGGTGTCCTGATGGGAAAGATAGGTTTCAGTTAAGGCAGAGAGGTAGCAAGAACATTTCCCAAGGAAGTTGAGAACTTGCAGAGGAGTTTCTTGATAACAGAATGAAGTTCCATGAGAATGTATTTTTCCACCCTATCGGATTCATGTTGTCATCATTTAAACTTTAAAATGTCTCTTCATCTTGATAAAAAACTCCAGCTTCGTACTTTATTGCTGTAAGTTGCTCTCCGCTTTACAGCCACACTGTGAAGAGTTGTCTGCATTTGCTATATATTTCCATTTCTTCACCTGTGACTTTCTTCTCAACTTATTTCTGTCTTGTTTCTATCTCTACCATTTCAGTAAAACTGAAAATAGCCAGTGGAAATATGAAAATAGCCAATGTCTATTTTTCTATCCTGTTCTTATTTAACTTCTTAGCAGCTGTACTCGTTGTCTATTGGGTAGGTAACAAATTACCCCCTAACTTAAGAAACATTTATTGTTTCACAGTTTTTGTGGGTCAGGAATGTGGGTGTGGTTGGTACCTCTGATTCGGGGTCTTTTACAAGGCTGCAGTCATCTCAAAGCTCTACTTGGGGAGGCTGTTTCCAAGCTCACTCATGCGGCAATTGGCAGGCCTCAGGTCCTTGTTGGCTGCTTCCTGAAGAGATCAGTCCCTTGCCATTTGGGTTTCTGTGTAGGATTACTTAAAATATGGTTCCTCACTACTTCTGTATCAAAAGCTCTGTAGGGGAAGAGGACAGATATTAGCCAGAGTGTTTTTGTAACCTTATTTTGGAAGTGATGTGCTATTTGTTGTATTCTGTTCATTATCAGCTAGTCACTAGGTCTAGCACCCTCAAGGCGGGATTTCACAATGGCATGAATATTGGGAGGCAGAGATCATTCAGAGCTATTTCAGGACTGCCTATCACAGCAGCATTTGACACAGTGGACACCTCTCCTTCCTTTGTAAAGCTGTTTGTTCTCTTGAGGTCTTCAAAGCACTTCTCTGTTTTTCTTGCTGGTTCTCTGGGCTTTTTCTCAGTCACCTTTTTTGTTTTTTTGAGAGACAAGAGTCTTGCTCTGTTACCCAGGCTGGGGTGTAGTGGCACGATCTTGGCTCACTGCAGCCTCCGCCTCCCAGGTTCAAGTGATTCTCCTGCCTTAGCCTCTCCAGTAGCTGGGATTACACGTGTGCACCACCACACCTGGCTAATTTTTGTATTTTTAGTAGAAATGGGGTTTTGCCCTGCTGGCCAGGCTGGTCTCAAACTTCTGACCTCAGGTGATCTGCTCACCTCAGCCTCCCAAAGTGCTGGGATTGCAGACATGAGCCACCGTGCCCGGCCTCTCAGTCACCTTTTGAATGTTTCTATTCTCATTTATTAAATGTTTGAATTTCTCTGGGCTTTCTCTTTACCTTCTATTTCATTTTTCATCTGTATGCTGAGTATTCATTTTTGTATCTTCAGTTTTTACCTTTCTCCTGAGTTTGAGGACCACTACATCTAATTGCTCCTGAATGTTTCCATTTGGATGCCCCTCAAACTGAGCGCATCCAGAACGGAATGTATGATTCCTGCACTTCCTCTGGTGTTTCTTAATTTGTTAAATGACACCACTGGGTGCCTAAGCCAGAAATGTGTGTGCTGTTCTTGATTTCTCCCTCTCCTCCACCTTCCATTTTACTATTCCTTATTTATTTTATTAAAATCATGGCTGTTCAGTGATGGCGTGAATGTTTTTATGAGGTAGTGCATCCTCTGGCAGGTTGCAAGCATTGAACCTGGTGCTAGGTGATTTTTTTTTTTTTTTTGAGATGGAGTTTCACTCTTATTGCCCAGGCTGGAGTGCAATGGCGCGATCTCAGCTCACTGCAACCTCTGCCTCACAAGTTCAAGTGATTCTCCTGCTTCAGCCTTCCGAGTAGCTGGGATTACAGGCATGTGCCATCACCATGCCCAGCTAATTTTGTATTTTTAGTAGAGGCGGGGTTTCTCCATGTTGGTCAGGCTGGTCTTGAACTCCTGACATCAGTTCATCCGCCCACCTTGGCCTCCCACAGTGCTGGGATTACAGGTGTGAGCCACCGCACCTGGCCTGCTAGGTGATTTTTAAGCTTCCTTCCAATCTCAAGATACTGCTTGTGTAGCTATTGAAGATTTTTGAATAGGAGATGCATAATCAGGGCTGTGCTTCGGAAAGTTAGCAACTCTTGAATGGTCATTTTTAGTCGTTCACCAAAGAATGAAACTAAACAGTATTCTTTTTAACTTTCTTTATTATGGTGTGCTAAGTGATGAATAGACAATAATTTTCATCTGACAGCCCTTTTGTATATATCATTTTCATTTTTTTCCCTGTTTTATTGTTAAGCATTTACGTTTGAAAGCCCTTTTGCACAGAAATGAGATAATCAGGCCAGGTGCAGTGACTGACGCCTGTAATCCCAGAACCTTGGCAGACTGAGGTAGATGGATCACTTGAGGCCAGGAGTTCAAGACCAGCCTGACCAACATGGTGAAACCCCATCTCTACTAAAAACTAAAAAAAATTAGCTGGCTGTAGTGGTGCACGCCTGTAATCCCAGCTACTCTGGAGGCTGAGGCACGAGGATCCCTTGAACCCTGGAGGCAGAGGTTGCAGTGAACCGAGGTTGTACCCACTGCACTCCAGCCTGGGTAACAGAGCGAGACCCTGTCTCAAAAAAAAAAAAAAAAAACTAAATAAATACAAAAAAATAATGGGATGAAAATTTGTGTGAACTTAAATTAAGTCTCTAAAATTGTAAAAACTTTTCAAGAAATAAAAGTTCAGAACGTAAACATAATTTTACTATAGGAATATAGCTTATCTTTTGAAGGAATTCCTTCTTGAAGGCATTATTTATGTATTTATTTTAAATTAATTCATTTATTTTTTTGAGATGGAGTTTTGCTCAGGCTAGAGTGCAATGGCGTAATCTTGGCTCACAGCACCCTCCGCCTCCCAGGTTCAAGCCCTTCTCTCACCTCAGCTTCCCAAGTAGCTGGGATTACAGGTATGGGCCACCACGCCCGACTAATTTTTGTTTTTAGTAGAGATGGGGTTTCACCATGTTGGCTAGGCTGGTCTCGAGCTCCTGACCTCAGGTGATCTGCTCGCCTTGGCCTCCCAAAGTGCTGGGATTACAGGCTTGAGCCACCGTGCCAGCCTATTTTTAATTTATTTTTTAGAGAGAAGGCCTCACTCTGTTGCCCAGGCTGGGTGCAGTGGTGAGATCATAGCTCACTGCATTTTCAAACTTGTGGGCTCGAGTGATCCTCCTTCCTCAGCCTCCCCAGTAGCTAGGACTGCTGGTGCTTGCCACCTTGCCTGGCTAATTGTAAAACTTATTTTGTAGAGAGTGGGTTTTGCTTTGTTGCTCAGGCTGGTATTGAATTCATAGTTTCAAATGATCCTCTTGTCTTGGCCTCCCAAAGTGCTGCGATTACAGGCATAAGCCAGTGTGCCCAGCCTTGAACCCCTTCTTGAATGTAACACATATGTAGAAAAGTATGTAAAACAAAAGTAAAGGTTTACAATTTATGAATTAGACACTTGTATGACCATCATGTAGGTCAAGCACTAGGACCTTGCTGACATTCCATAAGTTTTCCTTGTAGCTTCCCAATCACAATCCACTCCTTCTCTCATAAATGTAATCTCTGTCCTGATTGTAGGGGAATTACCTTCTTACTTTGTGTGTGTGTGTGTGTGTGTGTGTGTGTGTAGAACTTTTTTATTTTGGCTTAGTTTTGACTGTTCTGCATCTTTATATACATGGAATCATACTGTATGTATTCATGTCTGGCTTTGACTCAGCATTTTGTTTATAAGATTCACATTTGCATGTAACTGTTCATTTTCATCGCTAAATAGTATTCAATTGTATAAATATACTACAGTTTATTATATTACTGATGGATATTTAGGTTGTTTATAGTTTTGGGCTATTATGGATTATGCCACTATGACTATTCTTGTAAAGTCTTTTTTTTTCCCCCTAAGATGGAGTCTCATTCTGTTGCCTAGGCTGGAGTGCAGTGATGTGATCTCTGCTCACTGGGTTCAAGTGATTTTCATGCCTTAGCCTCCCGAGTAGCTGGGATTACAGGTGCCCACCATCACACCCAGCTGTTTTTTGTATTTTTAGTAGAGACAGGTTTTTGCCATGTTGACCAGGCTGGTCTTGAACTCCTGGCCTCAAATGATCTGCCTGCTCAGCCTGCAAAAGTGCTGAGATTACGGATGTGAGCCACAGTGCCTGTGTTTTTTTTTTTTTTTTTGAGACAGTTTTGCTCTCTTGCCCAGGCTGGAATGCAGTGTTGTGATCATGGCTCACTGCAGTTTTGACCTTCTGGGCTCAAGTAATTCTCCCACCTCAGCCTCCCAAGTAACTGGGACTACAGGTGCATATCACCATGCCTGGCTAATTTTTTTTTTTTTTGCATTTTTTAGTAGAGATGGACTTTCACCATGTTGCTTAGGCTGGTCTTGAACTTCTGAGCTCAAGTGATCTGCCTGTCTTGGCCTCCCAAAGTGCTGGGACTACAGGCATGAGCTCCTGTACCTGGCCTTATGCAAGTCTTTTAGTGCATATGTGTATACAGTTCTTTTGTGTATTTAGCCAGAAGTGAAAGTCATGGGTCATAGTATGTGTGTGTATATATATATATATATATATATATATATATATATATGTATGTACAATTTTAGATAATTGCCGAACAGTATTCCTCCTCTGTGTTTGTACAAAATTATATGCCCCAAAGCAGTGCTTGAGAGTTTGTTTTGTTCCGTATCTTTATCAACACTTAGTATTGTCCATGTTAACTTGAGCCATTCTAGTGGATTTATAGTAGTATCTCTTGGTTTTAATCTGCATTTCACTGATTACTAATGAGGATGAATAATTTTATGTTGGTTACTTAGGAAACCTTTTGTGAAATGCTTATTCAAATGTCTTGCTCAATTTTGTTTATCCTTTTTTTTTTTTTTTCCAATTACAGGAATTCCTTATGTATTTTGGAATGACCCTTTCTTTGGTTATTTGTGTTGCAAGTATTTCCACCTCACTTTGTAGCTTGCCATTTAAGACATCTTAAGGAGGCCAGGCACCGTGGCTCATGTATGTAATCCCAACACTTTGGGAGGCTGAGGAGGGTGGATTGCTTGAGACCAGGATTTTGAGCCCAGCCTGGGCAATGTAGTGAAACCCCATCTCTATGGAGGGGGGAAAAAAAAACAAAAAAAAACAAACCAACTCAAAAAAGAAAAAAAAAAAAAAAAAAGAAAAGTATGTTGGGACCCTGATTGCAATTTAATTGGATTTGTAGATTAATTTGGATAGAATTACATTTTTGTAATGTGGAATCTTCGACTAATTGAATATGGTAATCTTTGTTATTTATGTTGTATTTCACTCTCAGTAATGTTTTATAGTTTTTTGTGCAGTATTACATATCTTTTGTTACATTTAGTCCTAGGTATCTGATGGTATTATAAATAGAATTCTAAGATCAATGTTATTTTCCATTTCTTTTTTTTTTTTTTGAGACAGAGTCTTGCTCTGTCGCCAGGCTGGAGTGCAGTGGTGCGATCTTGGCTCACTGCAGCCTCTGTCTTCCCGGGTTCAAGCAATTCTCCTGCCTCAGCCTCCCAAGTAGCTGGGACTACATGCATGAGCCACCACGCCCAGCTAATTTTTGTATTTTTAGTATAGATGGGATTTCACCATGTTGGCCAGGATGGTCTCGATCTCTTGACCTTGTGATCCGCCCACCTTGGCCTCCCAAAGTGCTGGGATTACAGGCATGAGCCACCGCGCCCGGCTTTATTTTCCATTTCTTATTGGTATATTGAAATAAAACTGATTTTTGACTACTGACTGTGTTTTGCTAATCAGGCCTTATAATAATTTTATCTGTAGATTCTCTTGGCTTTCCATCTTATATAACCATATAATTTGTGAATAATTACTGTTTTCTGTTTTTCTTTGCAATTCTTACACCTTTTTCTTTCCTTACTTCACTGGCTAGGATTTCTGGCATGTTGTTGAATAGAGATAGGAGACGTCATTGTCTTTTCCTTCCTCAAAGGGAAGTCGTTCAGCTTTTCATTGTTAGGTATGATGTTGTCAAACACACTTACACAAGACACGGCAAGGCTAAGACCTTCCCTGTCTGATTTCACTGGCAAAGACACAGTGAGCCTTTTTAGACTCAGGCAGTTTATCAGTTACATAGTCAGCAGGAAGAAGAATAAGCCAAAGGTGACTGCTCCCTGTGATCTTTGTCCCACATACCAAAAAGGATAACACCACAACAAAAAGGGCTGATGCCTGTAGTGTGAGCTCTAGGATACTCTATTAATGAGGAGCCTATTCTAGGCTGCTGCTAAGTGGTTTTGTATTCTACAGCCCTGTTCTAAGTTAGGCAGGGGTGAAGGTTCTGTCTTGTCAGAACCCAGGATGCCATGAGAAACTATCATGACAGCTTCTAAGGAAGATTGGGAAGTGGTGGGAGATGGCCCTTGAGCAGCTCCTTATAGGCCTTCCACCATTTCCTGTTCTGGGAGGATTACAGGGCATCAGAACACCATGGTGGAACCGTTTCCCTACAGATACTTGTTATAGTTGCTTTTGCACGTATCCTTTATTAGATTAAGAAAGTTTCCTCCTATACCTAGCTTTTTATTCATTAGTAAATGTTAAAATCTGTCCAATGTATTTAATATCTATTGAGATTGGATGCCCCCTCTTTCAACCAATTAATATAGCCAATTACATGGATTTAAAAATTAATTTCTACCGGTTAACAAATTTCTAAGCATTTTTTTTCTTAGAAGGATTTTGCTTATTTGAAAAAAAAAATTATTATTGATGACTTTCTTCTTTCTGGTTGCCTGCCTTTCTCTCTCTCTCTCTCTCTCTCTCTCTCTCTGTGTGTGTGTGTGTGTGTGTGTGTGTGTGTGTATAAATTTTTATTTTTTTCTTTGTTCATAAAGAATTCAGGTTGCTGAACTTTTCAAGAAAGAACATATTTAACTTCTGATTTATCGTAAAGAAGTTATTATTAATGGTCTGAGAGACTCATAGGGTTTCTTTTGAAGTAAGAAACTATGTTTTACATCTTCAGATGCCACGTAGGTGACTTTTCTACCTTCATGATAGTATTCGCTTTCATTAAAGGCAAGTAATTTTGAGTACTTCAAATTAGTTTTCATCCCTTTTCTAAACTTAAAACATTGTAAAAGAAATCTTTATTTGACCTGGGGTGTCTCATTCTGTCACCCAGGCTGGAGTGCAGCGGTGCTGTCATGGCTTACTACAGCCTCGACCTCCCAGGCTTAAGCGATCCTCTTGCATCAGCCTCCTAAGTAGCTGGGACTACAGGAGTGTGCCACCACACCCAGCTAATTTTTTATATTTTTTGTAGAGATGGGGTTTCACTGTGTTGCCCAGGCTGGTCTCAAACTCCTGAGCTTAAATGATCTACCTGCCTTGGCCTCCCAAAGTGCTGAATCTTTTCTTGATGTTATTCTCCCCTGCATTTAGATATAAAGTTATTAAACAGAAAAAGTTACTGAAGGTAGATGGTTATTGGCTATTTCATGTGATTTTTCTGGTGATTACTATAGTCAATTTTATAGTATTGCCAAGTTTCTGAATCCATTTTGAGTAATGTGATTGTTTATTCTTTTTTTTTTTTTTTCTTTTTGAGAGGAAGTCTCACTCTGTCACCCAGGCTGGAGTGCAATGGCGTGATCTTGGCTCACTGCAACCTCTGCCTCCTGGGTTCAAGTGATTCTCCCATCTCAGCCTCCTGAGTAGCTGGGACTATAGGTGCACACCACCACACCCGGTTAATTTTTGTATTTTTAGTAGAGATGGGGTTTCACTATGTCGGACAGGCTTGTCTCAAACTCCTGACCTCGTAATTCACCTGCTTCGGCCTCCCAAAGTGCTGGGATTACAGGTGTGAGCCACCGCTTCCAGCTGGTGATTGTTTATTCTTATGCTTTGGGCCTGATACTTTTTGTAGAGCAGCAATTCTTACCTGGTTTCCTGTTATTTTAAAAACAAATTAATTGAAAATGGGCATAAATTATTTGTTAAGTTTGAACTTGACAAATGCAGGTAAAATATGATGCTATTAATATTTCTGTATATCAAGTATATACATACATATTTTAAATCATCAATCAGGATTTCCTTCAAAAGTTTAGAATTAGGTTTTGATTAAGAGTTTATATTGAAATTCTTATTATTACTTTTTTAAAAAAATAGACCTAGTCTCGTTCTGTCGCCCAGGCTGGAGTGCAGTGGCTCAGTCTCGGCTCACTGCAACCTGTACCTCCTGGGTTGAAGCAATTCTCCTGTCTCAGCCTCCCAAGTAGCTGGAATTACAGGTACCCACCACCACACCCGGCTAATTTTTGTATTTTTAGTAGAGATGGGGGTTCACCATCTTGGCCAGGTTGCCTTTGAACTCCTAACCTCGTGATCCTCCGCCTTGGCCTCCCAAAGTGCTGGGATTACAGGTGTGAGCCATGTACCTGGCCAGTATTATTACTATTTTTTGAGATGGATTTTCTTGCTCAGGCTGGAGCTCATTGCAGCCTCGAATTCTTAGGCTAAAGCAGTCCTTCTGTCTCAACCTTGCAGTAGCTGGAACTACAGGCATACACTAGCATGCCTGGCAAATTTCTTTTTTCTGAGACAGCGTGTCACACTATGTCACCTAGGTGCAATTTTGGCTTACTGTAGTCTTGACCTGCTCTCCAGCCGTCTGCCTACCTCGCCTCCTGCGTAGCTGGGACGGTATGCCACCATGCCCAGCTCATTTTTGTAATTTTTTTTGTAGAGTTGGGGTTATGTTGCCCAAGCTGGTCTCAAAAGCCTGGACTCAAGTGACTCCCCCACCTTGGCCTCCCAATGTGCTGGGATTACAGGCGTGCATCATTGTGTCTGGCCTTTTCTTTTTTCAAATAGAGACAGGGTCTTGCAGTCCAGGCTGGTCTTGAACTCTTTGGCCTCAAGCAATCTTCTGCCTTGGCCTCCGAAAGCCCTAGGATGCAATTTTTTTAATAGTATAGCAAAAATATCTGCTTTGTAAATTTTTCATTTTTATAGTTGTTCAAGAGTACACATATATTTCCTTTTTTCTTTTTCTCTTTTCTCATTCAAAAAATATGGAAAATCTAATATACAGTATATATATGTGTATGTATAGTAAATATAATGTATATATATAGTATAGTGTGTGTGTGTAAAAAAAAAATATATATATATATATGACTGTATTGTGTTTCATCTTGGCAGTACAATGTTTGAGGCACTGTCTCCACCCTCAGGATGCTGGTGACCAGGGAGCGAGCAGGGAGGGAGACAGTAAACAGGCAATTAATTTGAGTGTGATAAGTGGTAAAGATATGTGCAACAACTGGAAGGTGTAAGGGAGTGGTGAAAGAGGCTGGAAATTGGGTTTGGATCTTGAAGGGCTTTGTAAACTCTCTTAAAATCTGACTTTTTTTTTTTCCTTTTTGAGACGGAGTCTTGCTTTGTTGCCAGGCTGGAGTGCAGTGGCACGATCTCAGCTCACTGCAGCTTCTGCCTCCCAGGTTCAAGCAGTTCTCCTGCCTCAGCCCCGGAGTAGCTGAGACTACAGGTGTGTACCACCATGCCCGGCTAATTTTTGTATTTTTGGTAGAGATGAGGTTTTGCCATTTTGGCCAGGCCGGTCTTGATCTTTTGACCTCGTGATCCGCCAGCCTCAGCCTCCCAAAGTGCTGGGATTACAGGCATGAGTCACCGCACCAGGCCAAATCTGACCTGACTTTGGAGACTTTTGAGTAAAGGAAATAACAAATGTATATTTGTGTTTTACAACAAATAAATAGGAAGAGGCTAAGTGAGAAAGCCAAGTAGGAGGCTGTGGACCTGTTCCCACTAAAGTCTAAAAACTGAAGTAGTGACAGTGAATATAGAGACACCTGCAGAGTTGAAAGCTTTAAGTACTGGGTAATTCTTATCTGTGTGTGTGTATGTGTCTGTGTACACTTTGTGAGGAAAGGACAGTTGATGGGGAGGAAGAAGACTCAGGTGACTTCCAGATTTTCAGACGGAACCCATAGGCTAGGAACAGCTTTGTTGGGTACAGTAGCCAGTAGCCACGTATGGCCATTAAGGTATGTCTAAACTAAATAAAATAAGATAAAAAATTCAGTTCTTCAGTTGCACGAACCGCACAAATATATTACAGACTCTTAAATTCTGCAGATTTAGTCCAGAGTACTATGAAGTTATAAATTCAAGAGTGTCCACAGAGATTCAAGCAGAAAAGAATATCTGGCTATATGTTTTTAACAGCAGTATGGTACTAGTGGCCTCTGTATTGGAGAGTGCAGATATAGAATATTTCTGTTACAGAAAGTTCATTTGGACAGCACTGTTCTGCAGTTTTTGGTTTCTACTTTCTTTTCTTCCCAGAGGAAAGTCAGAATAACAGGTGGTTTTCTCTATTCTCCTAAGAACTTTGGCTTCACAATATTCTGTTGTGGGATATTGCTAGCCAGGGATTCTGCTAGATACCATCTTACTACTGTCAACCATCATCACCCAATCATCAGATATAGGATGTTTCTGTAATCAGAGATGGTTCTTTTGGTCAGCATTGAGCTAAAGAGATGCTGATGTCATTCACTGAGCTATTGATGGTTGTAGTGGGGGACAACAACCTCTAGAAAGCACTGTTTATTAGAAATATGAACCACATACATAATTAAAAAAATTTTGGTAGCCATATTAAAAAGAAATAATTGGATTTTATAACTTACTTAACCCATTATATCCAAAATATGAGTTACAACACATTAAAACATATTTAAAAAATTAATGAGCTATTTACATTAAAATTTCTTTTTTTTTTTTTGAGACAGGGTCTCGCTATATTGCCCAGGCTGGTCTCGAACTCCTGGGCTCAAGTGATCTGCCTGCCTCAGCCCCGCTAAGTGCTGGGATTACAGGTGTGAGCCACCATGCCCAGCCACATTATTTTTTAGTACTAGATCTTTGAAATCAATTGTATACTTTTATAGTATATCTTAACTGAACTGCTAAGTTTTTTTTGTTTTTTTGTTATTTTCAAAAGCTAGTTTTATTAGAAGTATTTCATCTGCATTTATATCTGTAAATCATAAAATTTACAGTTGAAAAAGTAGATTTATATGCCCAGGTTATTCTAAACGTGCTTTAAACTTTTCCAGTAACAAAATTAAGTATCGTTTTTTAAATTTGACTTTTAATTCCCATTAAATAAGATTAAAAATTCAGTTCCTCAGTCTCACTAGCCACCTTTCAAGTGCTCAGCACTTAGCAGCTGCACATGGCTAGTGGCCACCATATTGGACAACACAGCTCTAGAATAACTGTGTTCACTGGATAGTTGGAAATTCAGGCCTGGAGTTTAGGAAACAGGTAATGAAACAGAAGTTAGAAGGGAGGAATTGTGGAGGAACATGAGGATTTAAAAAAAAGTTGTGAGTTTGAACAAACTAATTTTAACCTCTGTGCTCCATTTCAAACAAAATTGATAAAGGCATCTTGGTGAGTGTATAATAGTAGATGAATATGCAGTTTCTTGCAGTGGTGAAGATTTTGACTTTAGAGTCTGATAGAGCTGTGTAATCTTGGGCAACTTACTGGACCTTCTTGACCCTTAGTTTCCTCGTCTGTAAATGGTATAATAAAATCTTTCTCCTTGAAAGGTTTGCCATTAGGATTAAATGAAGTATTGTGGCAAGTGTTTACTGTATATAATACCATATTTCTTTACTTTTAAGTTGCCATTTCTTTTTGGTGGGGTATACCATCAACTTAATAATTCATTCTTTTTAGGGAAAAAAGAAACATAATTTAATTATACATGCTAATTATAAGCTGCATCCCAATTCAGAAACTTTAAAATATGAAAAACTGTATATCTTCAAATATTAATATTGACAAGTATTCATTATAAACCAGATACTGTGTTAAATGTTTTATATGACTATGTAAAAGGTTTGATTTTTATAAATATGCAGTGTAATACCATATTTCTTTTGTAAAGTTTCACTTAAATAGATTTTGCAATATAAATCTCTTTTACTTCTGAAAACTTTAAAATGCATGATGGTATAACTCCTTTTCTTAGTTATTTCAGGAACCACTGAATTCTGCTTGAATCTCTTCAGATAGTTTTATGATTTCTCCAGGCTGAATCTGCAGAATTTAAGAGGCTATAATTCTACCTTTGTGTGTACACATATAAAGAATTACTATTTTAAAAACTGCCTTGGTAGAGTTTATGGTAACTGAGGGGAGGAAAATGGACTTTTCCAGGTTAAAGAGAAAGGAAATATTGTTCGGTTGCAGTGGCTCATGCCTTTAATCCCGGCACTTTGGGAGGCTGAGGTGGGCGTATCACTTGAGGTTAGGAGTTCGAGACCAGCCTGCCTTGGCCTCCCAAAGTATTGGGATTGCAGGTGTGAGCCACCGAGCCCAGCCAGCTATATGATTTTTAATGCTCTGCAAATTGTTTTCTGAGGTCTTTTTCTTAAATCTCATCTTCTGGCCATGCGCCATTCCACTAGTTTCTTGGAGAAATGCTTACCCATGCATTGTATACGCAGTGTGTACTGGGAAATCTTGCTGCCTTTTTTGTGGTAGTTTCAGTATACCCATTTAGTTCTGAAATAATATTAGGCATTTTACATCTGTATTATTGGAAATAATGAAAAAATTTTATGATGCCTTTAGGACCAACAGATATATTTTATGTGTGCCAACTACATTTGGTGATAGCAACTGCAAGTGCTGTGTTGAAATGGTTTTGAGGCTAGTTACAAAAGGACAAAATGTTCACCCTGGAATTACAGTGGCTTTTTCCTTTAAGTCTTCTTAACATTTTTCCTTTTTTTGTTTTTTTGAGACAGGGTCTCACTCTGTCATCCCCATCACTGCCCACAGCAGCCTCAACCTTTTGGGCTCAAGCTATCTTCCTACCTCAGCTCCCGAGTAGCTGGGACTACAGGCATGCACAACTATGCCTGGCTAGTGAAAAAATATGTCTGTAGAAACAGAGTCTCTCCATATTGCCCAGGTTGGTCTCAAACTCCGAGGCTCAAGCGATCTGTCTGCCTTGGCCTCCCAAAGTGCTATTAGGATTACAGGTGTGAGCCACCTTGTTCGGCCAACATTTTCCTGTTTATTTATTTTATTTTTATTTTTTCTTTATTATTGTTTTTTTTTTTTCTGAGATGGAGTCTTGCTCTGTCACCCAGGCTGGGGTGCAATGGCGCGATTTCGACTCACTGAAATCTCCAACTCCTGGGTTCAAGCGATTCTCCTTCCTCAGCCTCCTGAGTATCCGGGACTACAGGCACCTGCCACCATGCCTGGCTAATTTTTGTATTTTTAGTAGAGACCAGATTTTACTATGTTGGTCAGGCTGGTCTGAAACTCCTGACTTCGTGATCTGCCTGCCTCGGCTTCCCAAAGTGCTGGGATTATAGGCGTGAACCACTGCACCCAGCCAACATTTTCCTTTTTTAAAAAAGTAAGAGTTTACCTGTTTGGAAAATTTTGACAACTGTTGGGGAAAAAACTAGGTTTTGTTTCATTTTTTGGCTGTGCTTATATTTGCAAAATTGAGAGTATACTGTACATTAAAATATATTCTTGAAGGCTGGGCACGGTGGCTCATGCCTGTAATCCTAGCACTTTGGGAGGCTGAGTTGTGATCACCTGCGGTCAGAGTTCGAGACTAGCCTGGCTAACGTGGTGAAACCTGTCTCTCCTAAAAATGCAAAAATTAGCCGGGTGTGGTGGCGCATATCTGTAGTCCCAGCTACTTGGGAGGCTGAGGCATGAGAATCGCTTGAATTCAGAAGGCAAAGGTTGCAGTGAGCCGAGATTGCGCCACTGCACTCCAGCCTGGGCGACAGAATGAAACTGTCTGAAAAAAAAAATGTATATCCTTTTTCATTATCGTATTATAAACATTTTTAAATGACAGACATTGGTTTGTAAATGTTTTTTGTGGGCTTCATATTAAGTCATACAGATTTCCCTTAAACATTTCTCAATGAAATGAGTACTAATAAAGCTGGTATATCTTTATAAACTTCTCTACATTTTGGATCATTTGAGTAGATTGATTTTTCCTGTTCATATAATTACTGGATCAAAAGATATGTTTGTAAGACCCTTAACATAACCATTTTTAAACTTGCTGCTTCTCAGATACTTTTATTATTTTTGGAAAGAAACAAATGCTTATTGGATACCTACAGTTTTTCACTTAAACCATTTTTTTTTTTGAGATGGAGTCTCTCTCTATCGCCCAGGCTAGAGTACAGTGGTGTGATCTCAGCTCACTGCAACCTCTGCCTCCCTGCAATCTCTGTCTCCCGGGTTCCAGCAATTCTCCTGCCTCAGCCTCCTGAGTAGCTGGGACTACAGGCACCTGCCAGCATGCCTGGCTAATTTTTGTATTTTTAGTAGAGGTGGGTTTTCACCATATTGGCCAGGGTGGTCTTGAACTTCTGACCTTGTGATTTGCCTGCCTCGGCCTCCAAAAGTGCTGGGATTACAGGCTTGAGCCACTGTGCCCAGCCCTTTTTTTTTTTTTTAAAGACAGGAGTTTCACTCTTGTTGCCCAGGCTGGAGTGCAGTGGCACGATCTCAGCTCATTGCAACCTCTGCCTTCTGGGTTCAAGCGATTCTCCTGCCTCAGCCTCCCAAGTAGCTGGGATTACAGGCATATGCCACCACATTTGGCTAATTTTGTATTTTTAGTAGAAATGACGTTTCTCCATGTTGGTCAGGCTGGTCTCAAACTCCTGACCTCAGGTGATCCACCTACTTCGGCCTCCCAAAGTGCTGGGATTACAGGCATAAGCCACCTTGCCCGGCCTCACTTAAACCTTTTTAAACTTATGAAATGTTTCAGACATGCAAAAAGATATAGAGAATTATGTAATTAATATCCGTGTACCTACCACATAGCTTAAGAAATAAACAGTTACAGAATAAAAACTCTTGTGCAGCTCTTCCTGGTTATAAATATCTGTATTTGCCAACAGTGATGTGGATATTTAATCTTTATTTATTTATTTATTTTGAGACGATTCTTGCTGTGTTGCCAGGCTGGAGTGCAGTGGCACGATCTTGGCCCACTGCAACCTGCGCCTCCTGGGTTCAAGCGATTCTGCTGCTTCAACCTCCTGAGTAGCTGGGACTATAGGTGTGTGCCACCATGCCCAGCTAATTTTTGTATTTTTAGTAGAGACAGGGTTTCACCATGTTGGCCAGGATGGTCTCGAACTCCTGACTTCATGATCTGCCTGCCTTAGCCTCCCAAAGTGCTGGGATTACAGATGTGAGCCATCGTGCCCAGCTGATATTTACTCTTAACCATTAATACAAGTCTGCATCCAAGATCTTTTGAGCCAGAGTTCAGAATTTTTTTCAGATTTTTAGACATGTGATTTGCATGTATAGCCTAACTTTTCAAGCAAGTTTTGGGGAATGCTCCCTAATTTCTTCATCAAACACTTTGGGATTACTGACTCAGTTCAGGTCTGGTTTTACTACCATATTAGTTACAAATTTTTGGATTTTCAGAGATTTTTGCTATTAAGTGTTGTGAATAAAGGTTTGTGAACAGGTACATCTGTTTTACTTGTTCAGCTTAATCACTCTGGTAGAATTTGTTGAACTTTATGTTGAGCTGATCACAATGTAGTATGAGATGTACAAAATGCAGGTTAACAATTTGATGTCCAAACAATTTAATTTTTTAAGTTTTTATGAAGTCAGTATATCAGTGAGGACTAGAGTTGTTGGGGAAGGCTACACAACCTAGAACTTGACTCGTTTCAGCTAAGTGGCAAAGATTGCTGATTTAAGTAGAGAACCACTATGATTAACAACCTTGTGTTTATTTCTAATTATCTAACTTGACAAAATATTTGTTATGATGAGAACTTTGAGAGAACTTATAATTAACTTGATTAACTGATAAGAATCATTAAAAACTGCAGTTAACTTGATTGTAAACTGAGTTACTCACCCTTTCATTACAATAAGGTGAAATGGTAACTGACAGGTTGGATTGCTCCTTTACAATTGATGTGTCATTGCTGCTCCCAGTCTCGATGTCCTTTCAGATAGGTGTGCCAGCAGTGCTGCTTTAGCCACGCTGTTCTATAGTTTTTGTCTCTAGTCAGTATTGGAGAATCAGATTAAGGTTATACAACTAGATGCATAGTGTTAATACATGTTAGTGTTAATACATTTTAGTTACATGCTGCAGTAGTGTTAATACATTTTGTGTTAATACATTTTAGTTACATGCTGCAGTAGAAGCAGAGAAATCTGTGCCTTCATTAACTTGCAGATTTTCTTTCTTTCTTCTTTATTTTTTTAGAGACTGTCTTCCTCTGTCATCCAGGGTAGAGTATAGTGACGTGATCATAGGTCACTGTAGCCTTGAACTCCTGGGCTCAAGCTGTCTTGCTGCTATAGCCTCCCAAGTAGCTAGGGCTACAGATGTGTACCACCACACCTGGCTAATTTTTAAAATTTTTTTGTAGAGATGAGGTCTTGCTGTGTTGCCCAGGCTGATCCAAAGTGATCCTTCCACCTTGGCCTCCCAGAGTGTTGGGATTATAGGCATGAGCCATATGCCTGGTGATTTTTTTTTTTTTAAACCTCCTGCTATTTACAGAGATATTAGTAATCAATATTTGTGCCTAGCCCATTAATTACTGTGTAAATTAGTGTCGAATGGTTGTGGAGGTCTTTAAACCCCTAGTTTATAATGAGACTTAAAAAGTTTGTTAATGTTTTTGAGACAGGGTTTTACTCTGTTGCTTATGGTGGGGTGCAGTGGTGTGTTCTTGGCTCACTGCAGCCTTTGCCTTCCAAGTTCAAGCAATTTTGTGCCTCAGCCTACTGAGTAGCTGAGATCATAGGCATGTACCATTATGCCTGGCTAATTTTGGTATTTTTGGTAGAGACGGGGTTTCATGATGTTGCCCAAGCTGTTCTCGAACTCCGGACCTCAGGAGATCCACCCATCTTTGTCTCCCAGAGTGTTGGGATTACAGGCCTGAGCTACCGCACCAGGCCAAAAAAAAAAGTAAAAGTAATACACGCTCACTATAAAAAGAAAATGGAACAGAGAAGAAAAGTATATAAGTAAGGAAAAAGTTGATTCCATCTGATTTTTCAGAAATATGATGTTACCATACAAATCATTTCTGTGTATATACAAACATACATATATACATCCTTTGTATACAAATGAGATTGTCTTGTAGGCATTCTTCTGTAACTTGCTTTCTTTTGTACTTCACAATATGTTTTTGCATGTCAGATATAGATACTTACTTATTTTTGTTTGTTTTTGTTTCTTTTCCTTTTTTTTTGAAATGAAGTCTTGCTCTGTCACCCAGGCTGGAGTGCAGTAGTGGGGTCTCGGCTCACTGCAACCTCCATCTCCCAGGTTGAAGCGATCCTCCTGCCTGAGCCTCCTAAGTAACTGGGATCACAGGTGCATGCCACCATGTCCGGCTAATTTTTGTATTTTTAGTAGAGATGGGGTTTCACCATGTTGGCCAGGCTGGTGTCGAACTCCCGAGCTCAGATGATCTGCCCGTCTCAGCCTCCCAAAATGTTGGGATTACAAACATGAGCCACCATGTCTGACCTCTTTTTCTTTTCTTTTCTTTCTTTTTTTTTTTTTTTATGATAGTCTTGCTCTGTTTCCCGGGCTGGAGTGCAATGGCAGGATCTTGGCTCACTGCAACCTCTGCCTCCTGAGTTCAAGTGATCCTCCCTGAGCCTCCTGAGTAGCTGGTACTTATAGTCATGTACCACCTTGCCCAGGTAAGTTTTGCATTTTTTGGTAGAGATGGGAATTCACCGTGTTGGCCAGGGTGGTTTTCAACTCCTGACTTCAAGTGATCTGCCTGCCTCAGTCTTTTAAAGTGCTGGAATTACAGGCATGAGCCACCATGCCTAGTCATTGTTTTTCTTTTTTTAAAATTAGGATTGTCTGAAAAATTTTTTTTTATAGCAGCATTGTCTTTTATAGTTTAGAGATACATAAATTTATTCAGCTAATCTGTTGCTGGAAATTTAAACTGTCTCCTTGCTGGTACAACCAATGCAGTAGTTGAGTATCATTGCACGTTATATACTTGAACCTGTGAAAATATATTTTATGGAGAATAATTTTTAAAGTGAAACTTCTAGTTCAGCAGTGTGCACTTTTTAAATCTTGATAGATTATGCCAAATTCTACTTCAGTGGGATTTTAAAATTTTGGTCTATCATTAATCTTTTCATAGGGTGTCTAGGATAGCAGCATATTTCTCGCCCCTAGTAATATTTATAACTCTTTGAGAAAATGGACAGGATCTTTAAAAATGTTGAAATACAGTATTAAAAATATTTGACTTGTTGAAGAGCATAACTCCATTACATCAGGTTGGACTAGTAATTTTGAGATTTATTTCAGAACTTCACCTATAGTTCTTTAAATAGCTAATGGGCGGTATGTTAAATTTTCTTGTTCAACTTATAAATATCATAGCACACCAGTCAGCCTGTTCAATTGTAGTTAATTTGAAGTAAGCTACTATGTTGCTGTTAAAGATTTTTTGCTTTCATTTGTCTTAAGAATACTTGGTGTTCCTTTGGAGACTCAGGTTGTAAAGAGCTATTATTATTTTTCTAATCTATGAGGAGAGTGAGAGATTGCTGTCTGCAGTTGCATGTTATGCTTGTAGCTATTTGTGGGAAGAGTGAGAATTAAAGGCTAACATACAATCATTGTGGGTAGAAGTATTTTTATTTTTAGACCTCTGAGTATAATGGGTTTCTGTGGGGTGGGGCCAGACTGGGGCTGTTTTTCTCTCACAGTAGGTATATAACCATAGGGGTCAATGCTTTTCTTTTCTTTTCTTTTTTGTCTTCTTTTTTGATACACAGTTTCATTCTGTCACCTAGGCAGGATTGCAGTGGTGGGATCTCAGTTCACTGCAACCTCTGCCTCCTGGGTTCAGGTAATTCTCCTGCCTCAGCCTCCCGAGTAGCAGGGTTTACAGGCGTGTACCACCATACCTGCTAAGTTTTCTATTATTAGTAGAGACGGGGTTTCACCATGTTGGCCAGGGTGGTGTCAAACTCCTGACCTCAAGCGATCTGCCTTCCTTGGCCTCTCAGAGTGCTGGGATTACAGGTGTGAGCCACTGTGCCTGGCCTCAATGCTTCTCTGGTAGGGAAAAATGATTCTGGAATATTCCTTTTTTTTTACATTTTTTTTTTGAGACAGAATCTTGCTCTGTCACCCAGGCTGGAGTGCAGTGGTGTGATCCTGGCTTACTGCAACCTCTGCCTCCCGGGTTCCAGCAATTCTTCTGTGTCAGCCTCCCAAATAGCTGGGACTACAGGTGCATGACACCACACCGGCTAATTTTTGTATTTTTAGTAGAGATGGGATTTTGCCATGTTGGTGAGGCCGATCTTGAACTCCTGACCTCAGGTGATCCACCTGCCTCAGCCTCCCAAAGTGCTGGGATTACAGGCATGAACCACTGCTCCTGGCCTGAATATTCTTTGTGTTTTTTTCTGACAGGCTTTGTGTTGTGAATATAAGTGAATTGATGTTGAAACTGTATTGTTAATAAACACATAATTTAAGATAAGCCAGATTTCTGGTAATATTCACCTTAGAATTAAATTTTAGGAAATTTCTCTAAATGTAAATCCTGGCAAGCCTGCAGAGATTTAAATGCTGTTCTGGTTTTTTTCTTTTTTTCTTTTTTTTGAGACAGAGTCTTGCTCTGTCACCTAGCTAGAGTGCAATGGCACGATAACAGTTCACTGCAACCTCCATCTCCTGGGTTCAAGTGATTCTCATGCCTCAACCTACCAAGTAGCTGGGACTATAGGCGTGCACCACCATGCCCTGCTAATTTTTGTATTTTTCACAGAGATGGCGTTTCACCATATTGGCCAGGCTGGTCTCGAAGTCCTGGCTTCAAGTGATCCACCTGCCTCAGCCTCCCAAAGTGAGCCACCACGCCTGGGCATCTAGTATTTTTTAAAAACTCAAAGTATAGGGTACAAAAATTCATCTTAAGAGTTGGTATGTCTCTGGCTTGGTAGGTCTCTGACATAGAGTTTAATAGAGATTTTTTAGTATTGAGAACCAGTTTTTCTCCACAGACAAGATATTTTCTGCATGCGATTGCTCTGTTTGTGTGAATTTTTGATTTCTTTCTTAGATGAGGGACATTAGTCTGTTGTTGAGCTTATGCCATCTTCTTGGAATTAAGATTTAGCTACAGAAATTTCTATTTTTAATTAATGCAGGAAGAACAGTTTTTTAAAAAAAATTGAATTCTTGCCTATTTAGTTAGTTTATTATTGTCAGGGGATAGATGACAAAAATGAATAGCAAGACATGTACTGTGTACATGACAACAGGAAGTTGTCAGTTTGTGGAATTTGTTTTATTTATTTAATTTTATACAGAGTCTCACTCTGTCACCCAGACTGGAGTGCAGTGGCGTGGTCTTGGCTCACTGCAACTTCCACCTTCTGGATTCAAGCGATTCTCCAAGCAATTCTCCTCCCTTAGCCTGTGGACTATCTGGGAGTACAGGTGCACGCCACCATACCTGGCTAATTTTCGTATTTTTAGTATAGATGTGTTAGTCTGTTCTCACACTCTATGTAGAACTGCCCACAACACTGGGTAATTTATAAAGAAAAGAGGTTTAATTGACTCAACAGTTCTGCAGGGCTGGGGAGGCCTCAGGAAGCTTACAATCGTGGCAGAAGGGGAAGCAAACATATCCTTCTTCACATGGCAGCAGGAAGAAGTGCTGAGCAAGGGGGAAGAGCCCCTTATAAAACCATCAGTTCCAGGCTGAGCATGGGGGCTCACACCTGTAATCCCAGCACTTTGGGAGGCTGAAGTCGGTGGATCACTTGAGGTCAGGAGTTCGAGACTAGCTTGGCCAACATGCTAAAACCCCATGTCTACTAAAAATACAAAAATTAGCTGGATGTGCTCACTTGAACCCGGGGGGCAAAGGTTTCAGTGAGCCGAGATTGTGCCACTGCACTGAAGCCTAGGTTACACACCAAGACTATGTATAAAAAAAAAAAAAAAAAAAAAAAAAAAAAATTCAGTCTTCTGAGAACTTACTACCAGGAGAACAGTATGGGGTAATTGACCCCATGATTCAATTACCTTCCACCAGGTCCCTCCCATGACATGTAGGGATTATGAGAACTACAATTCAGGATGAAATTTCTTGGAACACAGCCAAACCATATCAGTCCCCTAATCAGTGTTTTTCAAACTTAGCATTATGACCCAATAGTAGGTTGTGAAATCAGCTTGATAAACTGCAACCAAACTTGTTTTTTTTTTTTTTTCAGATACTGAGTCTCGCTCTGTCCCCCAGGTTGGAGTGCAGTGGCGCCATCTCTGTTCACTGCAACCTCCGCCTCCTGGGTTCAAGCGATTCTCCTGCCTCAGCCTCCCGAGTAGCTGGGACTACAGATATGCACCACCATGCCCGGCTAATTTTTGTATTTTTAGTAGAGACAGGGTTTCACCATGTTCATGCTGGTCGTCTTTTGATCTCAGGTGATCTGCCTGCCTTGGCCTCCCAAAGTGCTGGGATTACAGGCCTGAGCCACTGTACTCGGCACAATTTATTTTCTCATAATTCTGGAAGCTGGAATTCTGAGATGAAGGTATTGGCATAATTGGTTTCTTCTGGAGGCCTCTCCTCTTTGGGTTGTACATGGCCATTTTCTTGTGTCTTTACATGGTCTTTCCTCTGTGCTTGCCTGTGTCCTGATCTGTTTTTATATGGACAGTAGTCATATTGGATTAGGGCCCACCCCGATGTCCTCCTTTAACCTTAGTTACTTCTTTAAGGATGCTATCTAAAAATACAGTCACATTCTGAGGTATGGGGGTTAATACTTCAATTTAGGAATTTTGGATTGGGGGACACAATTCAGCCCGTAATATGAAGTCATTTGCTGAAAGCAAGAGGCAGAAGACCAAGATTTGAAATAACCCATCATAACAAATACTGCTTAGGAACCTAACTTAAGGGACTTGTGTTGTGGGACTCTGGGGGAAATGGGCACAGCTGAGGTAGGAAATCAAACTGAACAGCTGCATGATTTTCTCCAGCAGCAATCAGGACTCCAGGTATATGAATCACTAAAGGTGCTTCTTTAGGATTAATTAAGGGCAAGAGAGTTTAAAATGTGTGCAATTATTTTTCCAAACTTTTTGTGGCATAATTTATATACAGTAATTGCACATATTTAAAGTATATAGTTTGATCCGAATTTTGACGTACATATATGTCTGTGAAACCATCATCCCAAACACAATAGAGAACATTTTAATCACCCCAAAAAGTTTCCCCCTGCCCCTTCATGATCCATGCCTCTCTCCACCAAGTCCCTAGTCATGTACTTGTTAGCTTTCTGTCATAATCTAGAATTTTACCTAAATTGAGTCATTCTGTATGACTTTTGTTTGGTTATATTTTTGGTCAAATTGTTTAAAGTGCAAGGATTATTATTTTGTGGCTTTCTTCCATATTTTTAAAAAGAATTTTTAAAAAACTCTATCTTCCCTGAAGCTCATGAGGTTAAAAAGCTGACATGAGGGCTTCCTTCAGAAAGAGCTGATGAATTCCTTCCCTGGTCATATAAATGAATATAGTTCTGAAAATAACAGACTCCACTTACAAATACCATTTCGGATCTCAAAGTGACTTGAATGTTAGAGTGCATCTGCTAATGCTGAAAACAATGTGAGTTTTTGTTATTGGATCTTAGCCATTTAGTATGATTTAGTTACTCCACTACATGAAAATAGAGTTCTGCACAGCAGCACGGTTGGGATTTTTCTTTTTTTTCTCATGAGTGTGGCAGTTTCAAGTGCTCATGGTGTGATTCCTGAAACTCTTGAATTTCTGAGTTATTCTTTATTGTTTTACTTATGTTCTGCCTGCCGTCTTTTAAAAAGGACTTTCTCCTACCTAATAGATATAAGTGATTGTTTAAATTTTACACTTGGGAAATGTAAGGTGTAACCTAAGGTTTAGATTTAGAGTGGTAAACTAGTAGGATACACTACCTTAAAATTGTGAGAGCCTTTAATACCCTATGGACAGTTGAGATGTTAACATCAGCAGATGATGGTGATCAAGCATGATAGTTAACAGACTTCAGGGATCTGGAATTAGGCTGCCCTAACTCGAATCTTGACCCTACTGTTTAATAGCTCTGTGTCTTTAGATAAGTCACTTAAACCCTATAAACCTCAACTTTCTTCATCTGTAAAATGGAAATAATGACAGGACCCATCTTACTTATTCATACAAAATATTAAATTATAAATGAATATTTAATACTTATATTAGATATAAATATTAATATATAAATATTAAGTCTTATAAAACTCATAGTATAATGCCTGGCATATGAAACAGTCACTAAATGTTAGCTTTTGTTATCATTCAAAACATTCCAGATAATGAATGGCTCACTTATTTTAAGCAATATTTAAATTACTTGAAAAAAAAAAACTTTGTATCCCTCTTTGATCTTGAAATAGATTTCTTCTTAAGTAGTGATTTGTAGATTACTGTCTGTCACCACTTTACAGTCCAGATTACTCATGAAAAGGAATTTTTACTTCATGAGCTAGGTTAGTCCTGGAAAGGAATTTCTTAACATTACTAGCAAAATGTTGCAATTTCTGAACTTAGTGTACCATAGCAATTTCTGAGATGGAGGGAGATTGGAGTCTTTCCTGAATGGTTCAGGTTCTGTGTATTTCCTGTCTTGTTTGTCGTTAGCCCAGGGCTTTCTTTACTGGTTCACTAATTTAGAGATGAGACCACTTGTGTGGTTCACATTTTTGAGGATTTTTAACCTGTTTGAGTTTGACCAGAATAGGTACTGTCTTTAGAATCTTATTTTTGACAATATAATTTACTTGGGTACTATTTTCAATGAAGAAACACTTACAGTAATCAATTTACATAACAATAGATTTTTGGAAAATATTATTTAATAAGGTGAAGCATATTGTTTCTTCACCTAAGCCAATTCTTTTAAATAATGCCAGAAAATCAGAGAGATCTAGTTTAGATCTGTATTGTCTTTGAAAGAAGTGTATAAAGTTGATAGGTATAGTATAGTGAATTCTCCATTCATAAATCTAACCAACTGTGGACCAAAAATATTTGGGAAGGAATCTTAAAGTCACCTTGAAAAAAAAAAGTGGGTAGGGAATAAAAGAAAATACTTGGGAAAAAAATAATACAACAAGAAAAAATAATGCAAGTAAAAAAACACAGTAACAACGATTTACATAGCATCTACATTGTATTAAGTATTATAAATAATTTAGAGATGATTTAAAGTATACTGGAGGATGTCCATAGGTTTTATGCAAGTACTGTGCCATTTTATATCGGGGACTTGAGGACTTGAGCATCCTGGGGTTTTTGGTGTCAAGGGGGCGGGGGGGTGGTTCCTGGATATCTGTAAACTTTCTGCTGGAGCCAATCTCCAACAGATACCAAGGGACAACTGCTTGTGTTTTAAAAATTTGTTTTAATTACACTTGTGGAGTATGAACATGTTTTCTTCTTTTAAAAAAATTTCAAGCGCTTTATGGTAGTTTGAGTATAAGGCTTTATAAGCTGAGCTAAAGCCTCCACAAACGTTTTTCCCCTTTATAACACAAGTTTCCTTCCCTCTAATTATTGTTGTTTGAAAATTGGCATTTCCCGTGTGGGAGTTCTTTACATATTCTGTTTAAAGATCATTATACATATGTTGACTGTATTTTTCACCTAGCTTTTGGTTTATCTTTTAACTTTATTTACAGCATTTTTGGTATAATATTTTGTCATTTTGACATAATTGTATTGGGACAAGTCCTAACGTATATGATAAATTATATTGTTTGCTGAAAATGATGGCAAGGAAAACCTGGCCAGCTCCCCGCAAGTGGAAAACTGCTTGGGGCATTCTAAAATAGCAAAATAGTATATGTATATCATACACTGGTTAAAACAATTGTTTAAGCATGGGATATGTGACCCTGCCCCCGTGGCTCCCTTGTGGAGAATACTTTCTAGTTTGTCCTTGATCAGTGGTAAGGAGGCACCAGCTGCCTACGTAGTTTGTCTTGGTTCTATGAGAAAACACAGAACATCTGTTTGTTAATAATAATTACCTGTTCAGAGAGCATAAATACGTGGATCAGAGTCTGTTTGAGGCCCTCAGCCCATCAGCCCCCTGAGGCTCTCAGCTTGGAAGGCTGTTGAACCCTGGATAGTCCCACTTTGCTGTTCTATCTGGGTGTCTGCTTCTTAATTCCTTCAGCGCTGCCTGGGTAGGGGTCTCTACGGCAGAGCTGGTTTCAGTATTAGTTGTTTTTCTTTATGGTTTTTGCTTTTGGTTTTTTAAAGAAGCCTTGTCCTAACTCAGGTTCACAAGGATAGTCTTCAGAATTTTCTTCTAGTACTTTCAATGGTTTAAAACATTTATATCTTTAACATATGTGGAATTTATTTTGGTGTACTGTGTGAAGATGGGATGTACTTTAATTTTTTCAAAGAGCACCAGTTATTCAAACTTCATTTATTGAGTGATTTTTCATTTCCTAACTTTATTAGGCTGTTCTTATGCTGCTAATACAGACATACCTGAGACTAGGTAATTTAAAAAGGAAAGAGGTTTAATGGACTCAGTTCCACATGGCTGGGGAGACCTCACAATCATGGCAGAAGGTGAATGAGGAGCAAAGTCACATCTTACATGGTGACAGGCAGGAGAGCTTGTGTAGGGGAACTCCCATTTATAAAACCATCAGATCTCATGAGGCTTACTACCACTTGAACAGTAGAGGGGAAATCGCTCCTATTATTCACTTATGTACACCTGGCCCCACCCTTGACACATGAAGATTATTACAATTCAAGGTGAGTTTTGGGTGGGGACACAGCCAAACCATATCACTCACTGTTTTGAAATGTTACATTTAACATACATTAAATTCCATATATAGTTTACATTTAACATACATTAAATTCCCATATATAATTTAGACCCTATTCTTGGGTTAGTACTATACATTTTAATTACTATAGCTTTACAAGGCTACAATATTTTATGAGAAACCTTGCTGGTCAGATGTGGTTTTGTTGTCAGGAATTTTTTTCCAGTAGTACTTACTGGGGATTATGTAGTATTCGTAATCACACACATTGTTTTCTCAATGAAATATGTGAAGTCACACTATGTGGGATACATATAAACAGTAAGCTCAAATCAGGTCAGGTTTTGCTGCTAGATGAGTTAAGGAAAAACTTATTTTCACAGCTTTTGGATTTTTGCAGTACAAATAATGAATTATGGATTTGTAATTTATCTTGCTGTTGAGGGATGTCTTCCTTCTTTGTTCATCTATTTTAAATTGTTTACTCTTGTATCTTTATTTGAATTTTAGAGTCAGCTTGTTGAGTTACTTGAAAAATCCTTCAACACCTGTGAAAGGGAGGGATCTATAGCTGGCTAGCAAAATCCTGTAGAGATTTTTCGTTGGGATTGTACTAAGTAGTTGGGGAAGAACTGAATCTTTTTTTTTTTTTTTTGAGATGGAGTCTTGCTCTGTCGCCAGACTGGAGTGCAGTGGCGCAATCTCGGCTCACTGCAACCTCCATGTCCTGGGTTCAAGCGATTCTTCTGCCTCAGCCTCCCAAGTAGCTGGGACCATAGGCACGTGCCACCACGCTGGGCTAATTTTTGTATTTTTAGTAGAAATGGGGTTTCACTATGTTGGCCAGGATGGTCTCGATCTCTTGACCTCGTGATCCACCCACCTTAGCCTCCCAAAGTGCTGGGATTATAAGCGTGAGCCACCACGCCCAGGCAGAACTGAATCTTAATAGTGTTTGTCTTCTCATCCATGAACACAGATAACTTTTCTTTGTAGTTTTCTTTCATGTCTTTTAGTAAAGTTTTATAGTTTTTTCCCCCAAAAAAATGCTTGCACATTTTTGTTGATTTAAATCAAAGTGCTTTTACGGTTTTGTTACTGTTGTGATTGGAATTTAAAATTTCTTTTAAATTAAAAACTGCATTTTCTAGTTGTTACTACTGAAATATATGTGAAAGTATTGGTGTTTATATATTGATCTTGAGTCTGACCAGTTTGTTGAGTTCTGTTCTTCTGATAACTTGTCAGTTGATTATCTTGGGTTTTTAGTTAGAAAATTATATATTCAGATATTTATTTTAATCTCTTTCGTGTCAGTCTTTATACTTCCTGTTTTTCTCTTTTTATTTCTTGTAGAGACAGGGTCCTGCTATGTACCCCAGGTTGGTCTTCAACTCCAGGCCTCAAGCCATCTTCCCACCTTGGCCTCCCAAAGTGCTGGGATTATAGGCATGAGCCATTGCACCTGACACTTTTTTTTTTCTTTTTCAGTTGCATGGTATCTTTTAAGCATTCAATTTTGAGACATCTAAAATATCTCTAAAATATTGTTTACTATGAAGTACATAATGCTGTAATCACATTTTGAATGCATGAGTAAGTACATGGTAGAAGGGGTAGATCTTCCTTAAGTGAGGGTAATGGAAAGTTTTTGAGAAGGGAAATATTTATTATTGGAGGATTTAATGTGTGATCTTTTAATTGCAGATATGGTGTAAGATACTTCTTCAAGATTGGACGGCTGGGACCTTCTTCTGATTAACCTTAAACCGACTGACAGCCACAGAGACACCTCACAAAGTTCCCATTTTTTTTTTTCTGCTTTACACCTTTTCTGACTCCTAAGTTGACCTGGCAACCATGTATGGAAGTGCTCGCTCTGTTGGGAAGGTGGAACCTAGCAACCAGAGTCCTGGGCGTTCACCCAGGCTTCCACGTTCCCCTCGCTTGGGTCATCGTCGAACCAATAGTACAGGAGGGAGTTCTGGAAGCAGCGTTGGAGGTGGCAGTGGGAAAACCCTTTCAATGGAAAATATACAATCTTTGAATGCTGCATATGCCACATCTGGCCCTATGTACCTAAGTGACCATGAAAATGTGGGTTCAGAAACACCTAAAAGCACCATGACACTTGGCCGTTCTGGGGGACGTCTGCCTTATGGTGTTCGGATGACTGCTATGGGTAGTAGCCCCAATATAGCTAGCAGTGGGGTTGCTAGTGACACCATAGCATTTGGAGAGCATCACCTCCCTCCTGTGAGTATGGCATCCACTGTACCTCACTCTCTTCGTCAGGCAAGAGATAATACAATCATGGATCTGCAGACACAGCTGAAGGAAGTATTAAGGGAAAATGATCTCTTGAGGAAGGATGTGGAAGTAAAGGAGAGCAAATTGAGTTCTTCAATGAATAGCATCAAGACCTTCTGGAGCCCAGAGCTGAAGAAAGAACGAGCCCTGAGAAAAGATGAAGCTTCCAAAATCACCATTTGGAAGGAACAGTACAGAGTTGTACAGGAGGAAAACCAGGTAAGTTCTACATGTGTGTTTACCTTTATTGGCCGAATTCATGTATATAAATGAAATAGCCTTTTCTCCCCCTGTCTTAGATTTTTCCCTTTGTAGTATATGCATCTTCCTTTTTCCTACTTATTTTACTATTTTCTATCCTCCATTTCTTAGCCTTTTCCAAATTTGGTCCTGTGTCCTGTTTTTTTTCTAGTTGCCCATGTGTGCTTGCTCCCATTCTTGCTTGGTTCTTTTCTCTGGTTTCTGTTTCTCTTCCTGTCTTTCCTTTCAGCGTATGCTTTTTTTTTTTTTTTTTCAAATATTTTGATTAAAATTTTGCCACACAAAATAAAAAAAAACTAACAAATTTATTTAGACTAGGTAACCTAAGTGTAAGGTATACCATTAAGATTTGTCATAATGTCAAAAAGTCATTGTTAAAAAAGCAAAACAAATGACTATCACAAGGTAATGTTGGCCAGTATTGTCAGTTCAGAACAGAAATTACTTTTAAAAAGTTAGTGTTGGCTGGGTTCGGTGGCTTACGCCTGTTATCACAGCACTGTGGGAGGCCAAGGTGGGCGGATCATTGAGGTTAGGAGTTCCCAACCAGTCTGGCAACATGGTGAAACCCCAATTCTACTACAAATACAAAAATTAGGTGGGTGTGATGGCACATGCCTGTAATCCCAGCTTCTCGAGAGGGTGAGGCAGGAGAAGCACCTGAACTCGGGAGGCAGAGGTTGCAGTAAGCTGAGGTCCTGCCACTATACTCCAGCCTGGGTGAGACTCTGGTTCAAAAAAAAAAAAAAAAAGCTGATGTTGAATGATGTATTTATTAAGTACTAACAGTAAGTAACTATTCTTTTTGTTGCCATTTATGAAAGTTTTAACTTCAGGATGCTTATGTAGCTTTTTGTTCTTTAATTCTTTACATTTAAAGTGGAGGAAAAGCGACTTGGTGTCATTGTTTGCTTTTAGAAAGTAAATGAGATACCAAAAAAAAAACAAACAAACAAACAAAAAAGAAAATAAATGAGATGACTGGGCATTATAATTATGGGGCTTTGTAGTTGGAGAGCTAAGTGCTGTTACATCAGCTATAGGAAACATTCACTTAATTTTCTGTGCTTGTCCAGGTTATAGTTTATGTTTGGTGATAGCCATGTTGTGTTCAGTGAGAACGCTGATAACTCCAAAGATATGAACAAATCATATTAAGGCTCTACCATTTAAAATGTTAACATACCTTTTTTTTTTTTTTTTTTTTTTTTAGACGGAGTCTTGCTCTGTCACCCATGCTGGAGTGCAGTGGCGCAATCTCGGCTCACCGCAACCTCCTCCTCCCAGGTTGAAGCAATTCTCCTGTCTCAGCCTCCTGAGTAGCTGGGATTACAGGTGCCTGCCACCACGCCTGGCTAATGTTTGTATTTTTAGTAGAGATGGGGTTTCACCATGTTGGCCAGGCTGATCTTAAACTCTTGACCTCAGGGATCCCCTTGCTTCAGCCTCCCAGAGTGCTGCGATTACAAGCGTGAGCCACCGAACCCGGCCCATACTTTTTGTTTGAAAGACTTACAGAATTTTTCTCTTTTCACATTTTTCCCCGTGGCCCAAGTTGTCTGTACTTTTAGAACTTAAACTTGCAAGCTTGATATTTTTTGTTTTTCCTTAAAAAAGCTGTCTTATACTCTTAAAGGAGAATTTTAAATTAGCTACCTCACTGTTGGCATTACATTTTATTTTTAGATTAGGTTAATAAAAATTATAAACTAACTGATCTAAATTTCTGCAGTGTTTTTAAATGATACTGAGAAGTAAAGAAGGAATTAGAAATGATCTGTGTCTTTGATGAAGAAGTCATCTGCCACACAAAGTAGTTTAGGTTAGTGATGGACCTCATGTATGATTGTGGTCTCTTAAGATTACAATATAGTATTAGGCAGGTGTGGTAGCTCGTACCTGTACTCCCAGCACTTTGTGAGGCTGAGGGGTTGTGGGTTGCTTGAGGCCAGAAGTTTGAGACCAGCCTAGGCAACATGGTGAAACCGCGTCTCTACAAAAAATGGAAAAAATAAGCCGGGTGTGGTGGTAGGTGCCTGTACTGCTTGGGTGGCTGAAGCAGGAGGGTCACCTGAGCCTGGGAGGTTGAGGCTGCAGTGAGCTGAGATGGGGCCACTGTAATCCAGCTTGGGTGACAGAGTGAGACCCTGTTTCTAAAAACAAAACAAAGATTATAATATAGTTTTTTCACTATATGAAAAAACTATATCTTTTCTATGCTTAGATATGTTTAGATACACAAATATTTGCCATTGTGTTACAGTTGCCTACAATATTCAATACAGTAACATGCTGTACAGGTTTGTAGCCTAGAAGCAGTAGGCTATATCCTGTATCCTAGTTGTGTGGTAGGCTGTACCAGATGGGTTTGTATAAGTCCATTCGATGCTCTTTGCACAATGAGGAAATCACCTTTCTCAGAACGTATCTCTGTTATTAAGCCAGGTATGACTGTAAATCTAATTTAAGATTTCTGTTGATTGTCTTACCATTCTTACTAATATGCAGTCCAGATATTCAGATCTATTGTTTTGGCTACTTGAAGATCTCTAGTTACATTACATTTTCTGTGTTAAAGCTCCAGACACATTTTCAACAATAAAAATAGCTCATTTTTTCTGTTCATAAATATAAAACAGAAAATCATAGATATGAAAGCAAAAATTTATTCCAGATCCTCCCATTTACTGACAACTTTGCTATTCCACCGTTAACATTTTGATATTTCTCTTTACTGAAATATCTCTATGCAGACACACACATAACAGATTTACCTGAATGGAATACTGTTGGTGTTTTGCTGTGACCTTTTTTTAGCTAACAACATTTCTACTGTGTATTAAAGGCCTCTAATATATATTTAAATCATTATTTTTAATGCCTCATGCTATTCTATCTGTTCTAGTTAATATCACAGGGCCAAAATTCTTCAAATTTACTTGATAGCACAATGCAAATTAAAAACTGAACCTTGAATTCATATGAATCAGAGATTTCTAAGTAATTAGAAATTATGGTAATTTTATTCTTTCTCAGATACATTATAACTTCAGACTACTTTGCTTTTACTTTTTAATTGGTTATTAAATTTAAGTTGTCACTACTCAAAATTTGAATGTTTTAATATACTTAAATCTCCTTTTTTTTTTTTTTGAGACAGAGTCTAGTTCTGTTGCCCAGGCTGTAGTGCAGTGGCATGATCTTGGCTCACTGCAGTCTCCGCCTCCCAGGTTCAAGCAATTCCCCTGCCTCAGCCTCCTGAGTAGCTGGGATTACAGGTGCCTGCCACCATGCCCAACTAATTTTTGTATTTTTAGTAGAGATGAGGTTTTACTGTGTTGGCCAGGCTGGTCTTGAACTCCTGACCTTCTGATCCGCTGGCCTCAGCCTCCCAAAGTGCTGGGATTACAAGTGTGAGCCACTTCACCCAGCCACTTAAATCTCTTTCTTAGAGAACTAGCTTCTTTTTTTTTTCTTTCTTTTTTTTTATTATTGCATTTTAGGTTTTGGGGTACATGTGAAGAACATGCAAGATTGTTGCATAGGTACACACATGGCAGTGTGATTTGCTGCCTTCCTTCCCATCACCTATATCTGGCATTTCTCCCCA